>CANTUR010000053.1:0-222500 GCA_947683625.1 Mallotus nudiflorus
CAATGTATATATAAAATAACAACTCATAGGTGTGCGATCCTTGAGACGGGTACGACAGGCCTGTTCCACTAGACCTCAGTTTCAGTGCAATTAAATAATAAAAATAATCATGAAAAATTAAAATAAATTTCTAACTTAAACTTCTAGAGACTTGATCTAGGATTACAAAATACAAACTGACACAGAATTGAGATTTAACTCGATATCACATTTTATGAAAATTCTACCAAAAATCACAAAAATTATAAACTCAACTCTAAAATTAATAATAAACTACCAAATAGTCACGTATACATATGCTTTGTGTGTGTGTTAGTGTTTAATGCATGCCTGTATGTTTATTTTGTATGCATGCATGTGTATGTATATATATATATATATATATATATATATATATATATATATATATTAATAAAACATTATAATATAATAATAATACTTTACCATAAATCAATATCACCACAAAATAATAAAATAATTAAAGTTGACTTTTAAAATTTATTAACACTGCAAATCTCATTTTATATTAAAATAATTTAAAAATATGGGTCATTACATTATTTTTATATTATACTCTAGAAAACTGCAGTAGTTATATTTGGTATCAGCGATGTGTTGTATTTTATATTCGGTGTATATGATTTTAATTCAGAGAATTTTCTCTGAATATTGTATTAAGATATTTCATGTTATGATATGAAAGAGTTTTATTTTATTATATTGATTTGAGATTTTTAATTATGATGCGTATTTTATTATTATTATTGCATGTTTTTATTTTAAAGGCTTTCTACGAGTTCTGGATTCGAAAGAATTCTCGTTCCCTAGTGCCAGTCATGGCCCCTGGTTTAGGTCGTGACATTGCTATCCTCACCTTTGGTGTAACTCTACCTCCCTAGGTTGTTGCTTTTGCATATCTTCAATGCATTCTAACCATGCATTTTTGTCTGAATGAGTCAATCATCTTACATATTGGCATCCATCTAATTTTGTCCAACCAACTATTGAAGGACTCTATTATATTGTTCGTGACATGCTCGCTTTTGGCTTCAACATTGAAAAGGTGCCTTAACCACTAGCTCATAGGGACTGCAACTAACCAGTCATATGGCTTACCATTTTTATGTTTTTTAGTTCTTTTCATGACCTCCCAAAATTCAAAACCATGAGTTGCAAAGGCAGTTGCCCAAAAATCATCCTTTAAAGACAATGATGGATATTTCTTCTTAAAATTCATAAGCAAATGTCTTCCATATGTCCTATGAATAGCATTTGGGAATATGATTTTAACAGCATCGATCAATCCCTAAAAAAATAGATTATATTTCTGTCATGTGCAAATTAAAAAATATGAAAAAAATTTAATGTATTCCACAACCTTCTGCCTATCGGACATAAACATGAGGGTATGCTCATTGACCCTATCTTTAATGCTTTGCTTGAGTAATTCCATGAAGAATAACCATGTTGCTCTATAGTCGTTCTCCACAAACTGCAAATGCAAGTGGAAATATGCCTCTATTGCTATCAACAATATAGCAGCAAGTAAGACCCCACCATATAGGCCCTTTAAATGACAACTATCCACTCCAATGAAGGGTCTACAACCTTTTATAAAACCCTCCTTCAAAACATGAATGCAAATAAACAGTCTTTTGAAGACTGGATTCAACTCAAAATTCTGCATCTATTCATATTCAAACTTGCACACAGTCCCAGGGTTATGATCCATCATTAACTTCACATACTTTAGGATTTTTGAATAACTCTCTTCATGTGCCCCTTCAGTAATTTCTTTTACTCGACACCTTGCTCTATAAAATTGCCAAGTTGGTAGTTCTATATCCCATTTTTCTTTTAATTCTTGCTTCATCAATTCATAACTCATCCCTAGATTAGCCATCAATCTATCATTTAGCTTATCATCAATCCATTTCTTTGTGATAAATGGGTTACTATTATCACATAGGCTAATACATGTGTGTTCATTTTTTAGAGTCTTCATTATGAAAGTAATCTTATCAGCTAGAAATGATGCATGTATCCTCTAAGAACAACCATCCCCAATGCATTATGCAGTCACCCTCTTTGGATCATTTTTTGACTTCATTAGAGTATACTTACCCTTTATAGCATAATCCATAAGTATAGCCCTAAAATAATGAACATCATTGAACACATGGCTAGCTTCAAAGATAATTTCTTCCCCTTACACATATCTAAAAGCTTTGTTGTATAAACCTTTAGTTGGATCAGTCTTTTTCCTTTTTTTTATAGCCAATTGTATATTAATCATTTGAGGAATCACTCTTCTCAATGTTCCCTTCACCTAAATCACTTAAGCCATTTGATCTATCTGAGTCCGCATCCTCACTAGGAGCATCAGAAGATTCTAAAACCCCCTACTACTAACATCCCCAACTTTATCATTTAACCATTCTTCATTGTCACTGTCTGAAAAATAAAAAAAAAATTCCTAGGATCATTAAACTCCTCTTGTTCTGTAATTTTTTACTTACTTTTACTTCTATTTCTTCTAGTAGACTTGTTGACTCTCTCTTCATTAACTTTGAAAAATCTGCCCTTACACTTAAAGGGTCTTCTCCCCTTAATAGTCTTCCCCTCATAATTTTCCTTAGCAACATGTGCTGCATCAGATGGGTCTTCACCAACATTCCTCAATTCTGGCTCCTTAGGCTCTGCCACACCTTCTTCACCAACATCCCTAACTTCAACCTCACCACTTACATTATCTGCCACATTATCGGTATATTTTTTTCACAATCTACCCTTACCATTTCCTTTCCCTCCCTTTGCCCTAACTTTACTTTTTTTTTTGAACTTTCAAATAAAACCACATTAGCCTTGTGATCCGGTACAGTAATAGCTTCTAGCAACCTTTAAATGTCCTCTTTCTCATCCAACACAGAATTTGGCCATACATAATTACTACTTGTCAAATCTTCGACTGCCCCTAACTCTTTACTATAATCTTTGTCATAAATCCTAATAGTTATAGTTGTTGAGGTTTTATGCTTCATAAACATCTCTTCCACAACATTATGACTATCTAAAATGCAATTATCATCTCCATAAACCATTTCCAGAAATCCACTTCTAAATACAAATAACCTAAAATAATCCTCTAATAGTGACAAGTATGAATACTTCAAGGGGATTACGTTGCTAATCTTCTTTTCATCGTCTTCGTACCTCAGTATCAACTCATAGCTTTTTGCAACCTCCATTATTGCTAGGTGTCATTATTCAACTGACGATCTTTGAAATCCTTAACACACCTCGTGTGTTAGGGATTATATGCATTTAGAGTTTGAATTTGTATATAAGGGCGAAACTATCTTCTATTAGGGCTTTTTCATTTGGGAATTTGTTCTAGGGATTTAGTTTCCAAATTAAAATTCTAGGGATTTAAGCAATTAAGAGTTATGTCCATTCATCGATTTTTACTCTTTAATAAGGGTAAAATGGTCTTTTCAAATCATACAAACGACAAATTGCATACAAACCTAATAGAAGTCCTCATTTGGTGGTTTATCAAAATATAGGGAGGTTAATATTCAATTTTGAAACAGGGGATTCAAAATGTTAATTAGGCCAAACCCTAGGGAGTTAAATGTCATTTTCTCTTTTATTTTTAAGTTTTGTTACGGGTTTCGAATTCAAAAGAATTTTCGTTTTTTAGCTCCGGTCATGACCTCTCCAATTTAAGTCATGACAAAAATAAAAAATTAATCTTAAAATATTGGAAAATGTTATATAATTATTTAAATATAGAATTTATTAAAATTTTTAAAAAATAAAGTATATAATTTTTTAAACATAGTATTCATATTTGATAGGTAAAGTAATACCTTTATTAATTTTAAATTATTAAATATTCATAAGAAAAAATTACAGTTCAAAAAGAAAAAGTTAAAATAATAATTAATTTAATTATTTTTATTTTCTAAATTATTAACTATAATATAATATATCTTATGGAATTATATTTTTTGAAACGTTGATGGAATTATTTTTAAAGTACAGAAAAATATAAATGTATAATTAATGACTTTTTAATTATCTTAAAACGAATGACTAATTATGATTATAGTTCTTAAAAAATATTAAATAAAATCATTTTTTAAATAGAAAAGATATTAACTTTAAATTTTTTTAATAAAAATATAAATAGTCATTACATTATATGGGTTGTAAACTACACCTATTATAAATAAAATATGAGAATTTCTATTTTTAAAAAATAAAATAATAATAACAATTAACGTTCAGCAGAATTTCTTTTTTTTTTTTTTTTTGAAGCACCGCCTTAGGCCTCACACAACACGGCACCGTCTTGAACATCTTATAAATTCCCCTTCAAAACCGGCTGCACACTCATCAATTCCGCCTGCGTTTTGCAGAGGAAAAAAAGGAAAAAGAAAAAAACACAGACCCAAAACGAATAAAAAGCTTGCAGATGAGATTGATCGATCGTAGCCTCTAAATCTTAAACAAAAGGTTCGCTACATTTGCTTTTCGATTCCTAATTGAGCAAGGATTCGTATACTTTTTGTTTCACTTTTTTTTACTATGAATTTTTTCGAATTTTTGCTTCAAACGTGAATGACTGTATATTATTTGTGAAAATTCTGTGTTTATTTTTATTTTTAGTTTTTATCGTTGTTCATTATCGAAAGCCCTAGACTTGGTGGAGTGTGGATTTTCATTTTCTGTGTTTTTATCGATTTTTAGGGTTTTTGGGTGCTTTAAACCCTAGACTTATTTGTTTTTGGTTTAGTGTTTTTTTTTTTTCATTGATTGGTTTTTTGGGTGTTTAGAGCTGTAGGCTTTTTCTTTTGAAACAAGGGTTTTGTTGTGTTTTTCTTTTATTTTTAGGGTTTTTAATCATTGAACTAAGGTTTTTTTTTTTTTTTTTAAATTATTTTATTTTAGGGCTAGTAATGGCGCATCTAGGAGGTGGTGCAGAGGCGCACGCCCGTTTTAAGCAGTATGAGTATAGAGCCAATTCTAGTCTGGTGCTAACTACTGACTCACGCCCGCGTGACACCCATGAGCCAACTGGTGAGCCAGAGTCCCTCTGGGGAAAAATTGATCCAAAAACTTTCGGTGACCGGGCTGCCAGAGGCAAACCTCCAGAATTAGAAGAAAAAATTAAGAAGTCTAAGAAGAAGAAGGAAAGGGATTCATTTTCAGAGCCTGTGCGGCGACAAGCAAAAAGACGCCGTCTTAGGGAAGAGAGTGTTCTTACTTCTACTGAGGAAGGTGTGTATCAGCCTAAAACGAAGGAGACTAGAGCGGCGTATGAGGCAATGTTGAGTGTAATTCAACAACAGTTGGGTGGTCAGCCGCTTAATATTGTTAGTGCAGCTGCTGATGAGATTTTAGCTGTTTTGAAAAATGAGAGTGTTAAGACAGCAGATAAGAAGAAAGAAATTGAGAAGTTGTTGAATCCTGTGCCAAATCATGTTTTTGATCAGCTTGTTTCCATTGGTAGGCTTATTACTGATTATCAAGATGTGGCTTTGAGTGGTGATGGAGGGAATGCTGTAGGTAATGGGAATGATGATGATGCACTTGATGACGATGTGGGTGTTGCTGTTGAGTTTGAGGAAGATAATGAGGATGATGAAGATGAGAGTGATTTAGATGTTGTGCCTGAGGAGGATGAGGAAGAGGAAGATTTGGCAGAGCCGAATGGCTCTGGAGCTGGGGGTATGCAAATGGGTGGTGGCGTTGATGATGAGGAGATGCAGGAGGCAAATGAAGGGTTTAGTCTTAATGTGCAGGATATTGATGCTTATTGGCTTCAAAGGAAGATATCACAAGCTTTTGAGCAAAAGTTGGATCCACAACAGTGCCAGAAGCTTGCAGAGGAGGTGCTTAAAATACTTGCTGAGGGAGGAGAGGACAGGGAAGTTGAAAACAAGCTACTTTTGCATCTCACTTATGACATGTTCAACCTTGTCAGGCTTCTCATGCGTAACAGGCTGAAGATTGTATGGTGTACTCGTTTAGCAAGGGCAAAAAATGAACAAGAGAGGAAGCAGATTGAGGAGGAAATGATGAGCTCAGGTCCAGAGTTGGTGGCAATCTTGGAGCAGTTGCATGCTACAAGGGCAACTGCAAAAGAGAGGCAAAAGAACTTAGAGAAGAGTATAAGAGAGGAGGCTCGTCGGCTGAAGGACGAGAGTGGTGGAGACTATGATAGGGATAGTATGGGGCTTGTGGATAGAGATGCAGAAAGTGGTTGGGTGAAAGGCCAGCCCCAGTTGCTTGATCTAGACAGCATTGCTTTTGAGCAGGGTGGTCTTTTGATGGCAAACAAAAAGTGTGATCTTCCCGTTGGTTCCTATAGGCATCAAAGCAAGGGTTATGAAGAAGTTCACGTGCCAGCTTTGAAGCGTAAACCAATGGCACCTGATGAGAAGCTAGTGAAGATTTCTGACATGCCAGGCTGGGCACAACCTGCTTTCAAAGGGATGCAACAGCTGAATAGAGTACAAAGTAGAGTCTACGAAACTGCTCTTTTTAAGGCAGATAATGTTCTCCTGTGTGCCCCCACTGGAGCAGGAAAAACTAATGTTGCAGTGCTCACCATACTTCAGCAAATTGGATTAAACATGAACAAAGAAGATGGTTCATTTAACCATAGTGACTATAAGATAGTCTATGTGGCACCTATGAAAGCTCTTGTTGCTGAAGTTGTTGGTAATTTGTCCAATCGCCTGCAGGAGTATGGTGTCAAGGTTAAGGAACTAAGCGGAGACCAGTCATTGACTCGCCAACAAATTGAAGACACTCAAATAATTGTAACTACTCCTGAGAAGTGGGATATTATTACCCGAAAGTCGGGAGATCGCACTTACACTCAGCTTGTTAAACTTCTTATCATTGATGAAATTCATCTTCTCCATGATAATAGAGGACCTGTGCTCGAGAGTATTGTTTCTAGAACTGTGAGGCAAATTGAAACTACAAAAGAACACATCCGTCTAGTGGGATTATCTGCTACACTCCCAAACTATGAAGACGTGGCATTGTTTTTAAGGGTTGACCTTGAAAAGGGACTTTTTCATTTTGATAATAGTTACAGACCTGTCCCTCTCTCTCAACAGTATATTGGAATTACAGTGAAGAAGCCCCTGCAGAGGTTTCAGTTGATGAATGATATCTGCTATGAGAAGGTAATGGGGGTTGCAGGAAAGCATCAAATTCTGATTTTTGTCCACTCAAGAAAGGAAACCGCGAAGACTGCTAGAGCAATACGAGATTCTGCACTTGCTAATGATACCCTCAGCAGATTCTTGAAAGAGGACAGTGCAAGCCGTGAGATCCTTCAAAGTCATACAGATATGGTAAAAAGCAATGACCTGAAAGATCTTCTGCCCTATGGTTTTGCAATTCATCATGCTGGCATGACAAGGGCTGACCGTCAACTTGTTGAGGATCTTTTTGCAGATGGACATGTGCAAGTGCTGGTTTCCACTGCAACTCTTGCTTGGGGTGTTAACTTGCCTGCTCATACTGTGATTATTAAAGGGACCCAAATATACAATCCAGAAAAAGGAGCATGGACTGAATTGAGTCCATTGGATGTTATGCAGATGTTGGGCCGTGCAGGAAGACCTCAGTTTGATACTTATGGGGAAGGAATTATCATTACTGGCCATAGCGAACTTCAGTACTATCTCTCTTTAATGAATCAACAACTTCCTATTGAAAGTCAATTCGTGTCCAAATTGGCTGATCAATTGAATGCTGAAATTGTCCTTGGAACTGTCCAAAATGCCAGAGAAGCCTGCAATTGGCTTGGCTATACTTATCTGTATGTTCGTATGCTACGAAATCCAATGCTGTATGGCTTAGCCCCAGATGTTCTCACAAGAGATATTACATTGGAGGAGAGGAGGGCTGATCTGGTATGCAACATTTTTCAATAGCGCTATTTTACTTTATGACCCTTTGCTTCTTTTCACTACATCTAAATATCTCCTGATTCTTGCTACCATATCGTTGTGAACATCTGTGTATTTATTCCTTTGTAGGTGTTAGGAGATTGTTGAACCTACCTTTTCTTTGGTTTTCTTTTTTTTTTTTTAGGTTGGGAAATTGTTAAATCTGTGTTTTCTTTTAGTTGTAAACCTTTGTGTATTTATTCTTTTTGTAGGTGTTGAGAGCTTGGATTAGAGCATGTAGACTGTAGATTATATTTATTATCTCATTATTTTGAATTCTTCTTCATATGCTCAAACACTGAATTTTTCCAGGCAAATGCTTAAAGGTTCCTAAGATTTTAAGCTTTTAATTCATTTGCCTAGGTTTCATATGTTCTGGGTAGATTGAAATTTAACCTTATACCCATGATAATTTGTATTGTTTGCTAATTATGTTTAGCAGCCATGTATCACTGCATTCTGAGGAAAGAAAGATAAGACTATGTTCTTATTTCTTGCACTGGCAAGGTCGAATGGAATTGTTTAAGATATAATGAATTTAGTCTAAGCTTTGCTTGTGAGGTTTACAACCGAAGTAAAAGTGCCAGTTTCAACCTAGCTCAAATTAAGATACTAATCCAATAACTCTGTTCAAGTATTTGGTTAGTGAGAAACTAAGTCAGTATTGCCAAATTTTTTACACCGCTTACTGCATTATTTTGCTCTTTACGCTATTGTTCTTGAGGTCTTATTGTTGATTGATATGTGGGACTTATTTATTCTCTGCATTTCTTAGCGTAAACTCGGTGCCTCATTTCAGCTGCTAAATAGTGTATTTGTATTCATCTTTTTAAGTATCTAACTTTTTTTTTTCCGAAAAGAAGTATCTTACTTGATTCTAATGTTTTTCACAGATCCATTCTGCTGCAACTATATTGGACAAGAATAATCTGGTCAAGTATGACAGAAAAAGTGGATATTTCCAGGTCACTGATTTGGGTCGCATTGCTAGCTATTACTATATTACTCATGGTACAATATCCACATATAATGAGCATTTAAAGCCAACAATGGGAGATATAGAGTTATGTCGTCTGTTCTCATTAAGTGAAGAATTTAAATATGTGACTGTGAGACAAGATGAGAAGATGGAGCTTGCAAAGCTTTTGGACCGTGTTCCAATTCCAATCAAGGAAAGCCTGGAAGAACCTAGTGCTAAGATTAATGTTTTGCTTCAGGCATATATTGCACAACTTAAGCTTGAGGGGCTGTCCCTTACATCAGACATGGTGTTCATAACTCAGGTTTGTTTTCACCTTAATGTTTATTTTATTTTGCTTTATCAATATATTCTTAATTTTGCAATTTTTTTATTCATGTTTTGAAAATTTCCTTGGTCAGAGTGCGGGACGTCTTTTACGAGCTCTTTTTGAGATTATCTTGAAAAGAGGATGGGCTCAATTAGCTGAGAAAGCGCTGAACTTGTGTAAAATGGTGAACAAGAGGATGTGGAGTGTGCAGACACCCCTGCGGCAATTTAATGGGATTCCAAATGAAATTCTGATGAAGTTGGAGAAGAAAGATTTGGCTTGGGAAAGATATTATGATCTTTCATCACAGGAGATTGGTGAACTCGTTCGTTTTCCAAAGATGGGCAGAACATTGCACAAGTTCATCCACCAATTCCCAAAGCTAAGCCTGGCTGCACATGTGCAGCCAATCACTCGTACAGTGTTGAGTGTTGAACTTACTATAACACCAGACTTTCAGTGGGAGGAAAAGGTTCATGGATATGTTGAGCCATTTTGGGTCATTGTGGAGGACAATGATGGTGAATATATTCTCCATCATGAGTATTTTATGCTGAAGAAGCAGTACATTGATGAGGACCACACATTGAACTTTACAGTGCCAATCTACGAGCCATTGCCACCTCAGTATTTCATCCGTGTTGTTTCAGATAAGTGGCTTGGTTCACAAACTGTTTTGCCCGTTTCTTTTAGGCACCTTATATTACCAGAAAAGTATCCTCCTCCAACAGAGCTATTGGACTTGCAGCCTTTGCCTGTGACTGCATTGCGGAATCCATCATATGAAGATCTTTATCAAGACTTTAAACATTTTAATCCTGTGCAAACTCAAGTCTTCACAGTTCTATATAATACAGATGACAACGTACTGGTTGCAGCGCCAACAGGGAGTGGGAAGACCATATGTGCTGAGTTTGCTATTCTGAGGAATCATCAGAGGCGACATGAGAGTATCATGCGTGCTGTATATATTGCACCTCTTGAAGCAATTGCGAAGGAGCGCTATCGTGATTGGCAGCAAAAATTTGGTCGAGGTCTTGGCATTCGGGTTGTTGAATTAACTGGGGAAACAGCTACAGACTTGAAACTGCTGGAGAAGGGTGAAATAATCGTCAGTACTCCTGAAAGGTGGGACACTTTGTCACGTCGCTGGAAACAGCGGAAGCATGTGCAGCAGGTTAGTCTATTCATCATTGATGAGCTCCACTTGATTGGGGGTGAAGGTGGTCCTGCTTTGGAAGTGATTGTTTCTAGGATGAGGTATATTGCTAGTCAGATTGAGAACAAGATTCGAATTGTGGCCTTGTCATCTTCTCTTGCAAATGCTAAGGATCTTGGAGAATGGATAGGAGCCACCTCACATGGCCTTTTTAATTTCCCTCCCGGTGTTCGTCCTGTACCCCTGGAGATACACATCCAGGGAGTAGACATTGTCAATTTTGAAGCGAGGATGCAGGCAATGACAAAACCAACATACACTGCAATAGTTCAACATGCAAAAAATGGAAAGCCTGCTATTGTGTTTGTTCCCACAAGAAAGCACGTGCGACTCACTGCTGTGGATCTGGTGACATACTCAAGTATGGACAGTGGAGAGAACCCTGCTTTTGTGATGCGGTCTAAAGAAGAACTGGAGCCATTTGTTGGTAAGATTCAGGATGAAATGTTGGCAACCACTTTGAGTCAAGGGGTTGGCTACTTGCATGAGGGCCTGAGCAGTCTGGATCAAGAAGTTGTGTCACAGCTCTTTGAGGCTGGGTGGATTCAGGTTTGTGTTATGAGCAGTTCAATGTGTTGGGGAGTGCCTTTGGCAGCACATCTTGTTGTTGTGATGGGAACGCAGTACTATGATGGTCGTGAAAATGCTCACACAGATTACCCTGTTACAGATCTCTTACAGATGATGGGTCATGCTAGTCGTCCTTTACTAGATAACTCTGGGAAGTGTGTCATTCTATGTCATGCTCCTCGTAAAGAATATTATAAGAAATTCTTATATGAAGCATTCCCAGTAGAAAGCCATTTGCACCATTTCCTGCATGACAATTTCAATGCTGAAGTAGTTGCTGGCGTTATTGAAAACAAGCAGGATGCAGTAGACTATCTTACATGGACTTTCATGTATAGGCGGCTGACACAAAATCCAAACTACTACAATCTGCAGGGCGTTAGTCATAGGCATCTTTCTGATCACCTTTCGGAACTTGTTGAAAATACATTGAGTGATTTGGAGGCAAGCAAATGTGTTGCTATTGAGGAGGACATGGACCTTTCTCCATTGAATCTTGGCATGATAGCATCTTACTATTACATCAGTTATACTACTATTGAGCGATTCAGTTCTTCTTTGACTCCTAAAACAAGGATGAAGGGTCTCCTGGAAATTCTTGCTTCAGCTTCAGAGTATGCACATCTTCCTGTACGACCTGGAGAGGAAGAAGTGCTTCGAAGGCTGATCAATCACCAGAGGTTCTCATTGGAAAATCCCAGATACAGTGATCCCCATGTGAAGGCAAATGTATTGCTGCAGGCCCATTTCTCAAGGCATTCTGTGGGTGGAAACTTAGCATTGGATCAACGAGAGGTGTTGCTATCTGCTAGCAGATTGCTTCAAGCAATGGTTGATGTCATTTCAAGCAACGGTTGGTTGAGCCTTGCTATTCTTGCAATGGAAGTTAGCCAAATGGTGACTCAGGGGATGTGGGAGCGTGATTCCATGCTGCTACAGCTTCCACATTTCACAAAAGAGTTGGCCAAGAAATGCCAAGAGAACCCTGGAAAGAATATAGAGACGGTGTTTGATTTGGTAGAGATGGAAGATGATGAGAGGCGTGAGCTTCTGCAGATGTCAGATTCACAGTTGTTAGATATTGCAAGGTTTTGCAATCGATTCCCTAATATTGATATGTCCTATGAGGTAATGGATGGTGATGACGTGAGAGCAGGAGAAGATATTACTCTGCAAGTCACACTTGAACGGGATCTAGAGGGAAAGACTGAGGTTGGACCAGTTGATGCTTCCAGGTATCCTAAAGCCAAGGAAGAAGGGTGGTGGCTTGTTGTTGGTGATACCAAGAGCAACCAGCTGCTTGCCATCAAGAGAGTCTCTCTCCAGAGGAAGTCAAAAGTGAAGCTAGAGTTTGCTGCCCCCTCAGAAGCCGGAAGGAAGTCATATACTCTCTACTTCATGTGCGACTCTTATCTGGGATGTGACCAGGAATATAACTTCGATGTTGATGTCAAAGAAGCAGGTGGTGCTGATGATTGATGATGAGAGGAAATAAACTTCCATTTTGTTGTTCCTTGTTTTTTGGCTGACTTTTTCTAGCATCGGTAACGTTATTAAACAGTGATTTTGTTGTCTGCAGTTGCTCTTTCTCATCTGTTTAGAAACATTTTTGAACATGTATTATCTTAATTCAGATGACTTGTTAAGCTAAGTGGCGATGCCAAGTTAAATATTTCTTTTTTTGTTGAGAATATGACCTAAATGTTATATGGTATGCCGTCATGAACCATAAAATCCTTCTTAGTTTTCTCATTGAAGGGTAAATGCTTAATTAATTGGAATAGTTTCATTATCATTGGTGATCACCTCTGGAGCACACCTTTTTGCAGTTTGCTTTCAAGTGATACAGTATTATCTATTAATCAGGCGGTAAAGCCATGAGTTTCTGACAAACCAAACTCAAAGAAAAGAACGAATGAGGTTGCCAATTCTGCACGCTCACATTACAGGCGCTGAAACAGGTTGATGTCTGTATACAACATATATTAAAATATAGCAAACCAGTAAATGCTTTTGTCTTCTTTGGGTATAAATCAGTAAATGTTTGTTCCTACAAACATCTATCAACGTATTAACAAATAAACATTCCTATAAATGTTCAAAATAATGTGCGGGTAATGTATGACTGGACATCCAAATAAGACCACCTCTCTTTCCCTCCCATCTGTCCATCTGGGGCCGCAACACAGAATCATCTAATAATCAAACTTAGTATGAATTTACCATTAAAGCTTAAAAAAAAAAAGTCTGTTACAAAGAATACAGGCAAGAAAGAAAGCAAACAATAGATATGAGGAAAAAAAATAGGAAGATGACCAAAATATAGACACAAATACATGTAAAATTGTAAAACATAGTTGAATCCATCAACATCCAGCTGCTTTCAAGAATTTGTCATAGGGGCTTGAAGGTGGTAATTTGAAAGAAGTTTGTCCATACTCGACTGAGCAGAGGGCAAGCTGATCAGATGTCTGATTGTTATTATTTAGCGTCAAATCAGTCGGTGAAAGATCCACTTTCTGGAACAGAGGCCAAATAACTTCATGTTATCAGGTATACACAAACACATAATTACTGAATGCATGGCGTTAATAACCACTCAACTTAGGCAGCAACTAATGTCAAAATCCTCAAAAGAAAGAAGGAAAAAATGTCAAATAAAGAAGAAAAAGAAAGTAAGCTAAATGGGTTATCATCATTCATGTGCAAAATATATCATGATCCAATGCAAGAGCATTCAAGAGCCTTGGTATGCTCCCTTCCCCCACCTAAGAAAAGCTTATTATTGAAATAAGATCAGATGAACTTCCAAAATGAAGGGAAAAAAAAAGTCCCAACATGTCAACTTTCAGTGTTGCTGTTATCATTGGTACCAACAAATTGTAATTTATAATGCAGAGATTAGAGGAATAATAAGCTTGTCATGTATTCATGCATCAGAGAAGCAGAAATCAGAGGAAAAATTAATTTCGGCAGATCAATATAAACTCACCTCATTCAATTCTGAAGAGTCTTTCCTCTCAACTTCAGTGGGGAAAATTTTGGCATCTTGTTGATTCTTAAAGCTATGAAGCATTGACATCTTCTGTTGCTTGCCTGTGACAAGAGCTTCACACTGACTCTTCATTTGGTCATAAGGTACAGGTGTTGAGGAAACCTGGGAGCTTGCAACTTGTCGTGCAGTTTCCAGAACCTGCAGTTATTACGGATCCAATGCGATTTGCAATTATGGAACACAGGCAATAATTGAGAAAGAAAGAAAATAAAGGATATTGTCCACAGATTACAATCAAAACACTCATGCAAATATTGTTATAAAATGAGTTTTTGTTTTTAGTATGATATTGGCATGGCGTGCCTTTGCCTACTTTAACTGCTACATTTTACAATTGATATTTGAACTCAGTAACAATTTTTGATTCTTGAAGTAGGATCTAAACAACAGATAATTCATGGATTACAAAAACAAATACTCCTAAGTTTTGTGGGCCTTTTAACTAAGTACCGCTTGATGGATAATGACACTGAAAGCATTTAGATAATTTTTGTAATAAGGTAAGCAATTATAGTCCTGTGTTATCTTACCATAAGCTTACTCAAACTTATTAGAACTTTTATTTGAGATTAATTTATTCATTTTTGTTGAATATATGATAATAATAATGATAAATGTGTCAAGTTGGACTGAGCTCAATCCTGACAGTACATTGACTTGACTAGGCACGATTATACCCCTAATTCTTATATCCTAATGAACAAAAAGAAAAAAAAATTAAAAAAAAAAAAAAAAACTGACAGGTGTGAGTATGACTGAGCCCAACATAAGTAGCAATATTTATACACTATAAGAAATAATTTATTTTCCATAAATTATATAGTGAAACACTGTAACATGTTCTTGCATAATTTTGAAAAATGCATAATTTAATTTTTTAATGAACTTCTGAAAATTGCAATAGATAAATTGGTTTTATATAATAATACGCTTTAGAATATCATCTGCCTTGTCCTCTATTTTCTTAGTAAGGCTGGGCTCAGGATCACACCTTTGAGCCTGAATCGGGGCCTAGCATGGCTGATGACCACACCTAGTAACCAGCATGACAGGGCAGAAATGAAATCAAGGAAGCAAATAGCATCTGTTAAGCAATTTGATATAAAAACAAAAATTTAACAAACCCAAGAATCCTTAACTTTGGGGCTTTTTTCAATAATATCCATTTTCTTTTCTTTTTCTTTAATTTTATAAATTCAGGTTGAAAATCTTGGTTAATGATGCAATTATGTTCTACATAGAATTGTCCAAAATTACAATTATTTTGTTGATGTGAATGCTAAAGAGGAGTTGTGGTCCATATTGCCATGATATGGCATGAATTTCACATTCTAGAGCATGTGTGGGTGCCAAATAAGAGGGGCCACTCCCAAGTATGATTTCCACAGCCAAATCGTATAAAGTCCAGAGGTTGGAATTCATACCACATTAGCTTCTGCTTAACACAATCTAGGCCTTGTAGCTCCTAATTAACATTCACATCAGCAACCTAATGAAATTTATGGATGGAAATTTTTCAACTGTACTATAAAAACTTAAATTTCATGCCCAAATTGATAAAACTAAAGAAGTTGTTTATTACTGTCACCAGGCCAAAAATTAAAAGAAAAGAGTGGTTGTCTTACTGATTCCAAAAGTTCATTGACACTTAGAATGTCTAGCGTACTGACAGAAAGTGATGTTTTGCGATCTGACTGACTTCCATTAGCTTCAATAATGGTTTCATCATCTGTCAGGGCAGATGCAGGAATGATCTGAAAGAAAACCATAACAAGAAAACTGTGTTATTTATTCATCACCAAGCCTGGACACTATTTTATTCATGATACCTCTTCAAAAGCTTGAAACTCCACTTGGGCAAGAGGAGAACTTGGCCTTGGTGTTTCCATAAACAAGGGAGCTCCTAATGGGTATACGTCATCAGGCAAAAATTCCTCAAGAAGTTGGTTCTTTATGCCTGATAACTCATCCTGTGGGGTAAATCAGTAAGTACACAGAAATCTTGTAATTCTAAAACCTATCTATACACATTTACCTATGGGCCATCTTTCTGATCACACCCCAAAAGAACATAACTATACAACAAAAGGAAGCAGCTCTATAATTCCGCACATTTTTAATTGAAATAATCCGTGTTTCTTCTGGTTTATCTAATGGAAACATGGCATTGAATCAATTATGTAATGTAAGAATGATCTCCCTCATTCATAAATTCTTAGAATAAACCTTCATTTTTCTTTCTCTCCATTTCTATCCAAGTGATGTGTGAAATTCAATTATATTCATCGTCTTTGCATGTTACAAATTTGTTGGGTGTAATCACTATGCAACCATATCCACATGACAGAAGTTCTTTTTACCAGAGACTGGATAAGTGATGTAAGATTTAATTTCCTAAGAAATTGCAAAACATAAATCCACAAGTTACCTCTGTCAGTTTTGCATATTTTTTTGTAATTAGTGATGTTACTGTTTCCTTCAAATGATGGTCATCTGATAATACTGCTGAAAGAGATTTCAGTGCAGCAACATCATCTTCTTCTGATCCATATACCATCTTCCCTCCATCAGATTCTGCAAGCCTGACATCGCCCACAGACTCAAGATAAGGATCAGCCTGTCAAAAGTATTAATTGATGCAAATATGTTATAGAAAATTTAAATAAAAAAAGGTCTTAGCCACAGGAAGATAAAATGAAATACAGTCATCTGTTATCTTGGAATGATAGGAAAGGAGACTTAACTGTTTCTTCTGTCAGAGATGCTTTAACTAAAGGAATTAGCACAGAAAGATTCCCTGCCTTAGCTGAGAAAATAAGCATGTAAGATGCCAAGGTGAACAGAGACCTTCTGCGAGATGGTTGTAGACCTCCTTCAATATGCACACCAGACATATAAGTCAGAAGTATGTATGTGCACACCAGACATATAAGTCAGAAGTATGTCATCTGATTCTAAAGCAATCTCTCAAAGAATAAAAATGGAAAAAATCTGCTATTCCTTTAGAGGGAAAAAAGCCACAGGGCACACTGACTCATTTTCACCCAACTCGCATAGACTGGGTCTTGTAGCCAAAGATTTATGAAATATGAAAAAAAAAAGTAGGAGCAAACTTCAGTGGTTAGTCTATCTTTACGGCCATTATGCTACATACGCTAGTGAAGTTTGTTATTGAGCAGTAGATTGAACTGGCTATAAAGAGTCATCATTTATTTCACCTGTTGTTTAATTACACAACCAGGAAAAAATAACATTGAGGGAGAACTATTAAGGCAACTATAACAGGAAAGACTGATTTAAAATGTAGATAGAAGGTCCATAAATACAAAAATGTGTCTGTTTGAATGCCTGTGAAGATGAGTGTGTCTGGATGGAATTTTGGAATTCAGGAATTTCATCTTCTCCAACCCAGCTTATTATCATTCATTTTGTTTCTAAATGAACTTTGCCTTTGTTTTGCCCCAATCTTTAATGCATATATTTACCAATAGATCCAACTTACTATCTTGATCCATAGAGATGCTCCTAAGAGAGAATGCTAGCTGAAAACACCGAACCAGAGCCATGTGATTGGAAGTCTGTGATCAGCAAAGTTAACCAACACTCAAATTCAGAATGGCAATGGCTACCAATTTGAAAATGTGCATAAAAATTGAGTGACATTAAATTAATGCATCAAATCATTCTACTAAGGCATGCCAAACAAGATTCAAGCGTTATGATGTGACATTTCAAATTCTGTCCAAAACTTCTCTAAGATTTTCATCTTCAAGATTAAGGCCACTATCAGATAATAAACTTTATCATCAATCAAAAGATGTATTCAAACAACACAAGAAAATGTGATGTGTACAAATTTTAAATGCACACTGTTATACTTGAAGGATTTCCAACAAAAAATGAGGTTTAAGAGGTTTATTTCGTAAAAACTATGAAGTATGCATCCTATTGTTGTTATACAAACCCAAGGGTGTTTCTTTATATTCATATGCCCTGAAATTTCTCTCTTTCTAAATTATCACAAAAGGACTTAGAGCATGACATGTGCTCAGCTCCATTCCTAAGTGTTCTTGGCATCTGCCAAATTATTCCTGAGTTCTCACCCAGTGACTATGCAGAAGCAAATGACTCACTTATTTAAATCATTGTAGCAAAAAATAATCTAATTTTAAGTCATGAAGCACATCTAATCTCCTTTTCATGAAATTATCTATTAGTCCTCAGAATTGCAATTATGACTAAAGATGCTACAAATTTTATTGACAGATGAGCACAAAATCTTGCTTGCATCAAGTACAACAGTGAGTTGCAAAGGCTTCAAACAGCCAATTAAAAGTTGCCATTGATCAAGACATTAGATAAAAGGATTATGCAGACACTGCTGCGAGAATGACATACCTTAGATCGAGTAAACAACAAAGCAATATTATAAGTGTGGGCCATGGCCTCAAAATTAGCAGGCTTATTCTCTGCAGATGTTGCTTGAACCCATATTGATGAAAGCAGAAGACTGACTTGATGGCTACTTAATCGAATAACAGTTTGCTGCTGATAATAATTTAATGACATCAGACAACTAAATAGGAGTTTAGAAAGACAAATCCTATCTAAAAATTAAACTTTAAAAATGGTCTCATACATTTTTTCTATCTGCAGTAGCATGATTGGAGCTATTTGAATGACCATTTGGGTCACATTCTCCAGACCTCTTTGCACTTACATCCAAGATTTGATCGTCTTCCCCTTGTGAACCCCCATCTATGGACTCTGCTTTGTCCACACCTTCATCCAGAAAGGAGAAACTTTTACCCCTCGACTTCCGCCATGAACCAAAAAATTCAGAAAAAGCTTCTGATGTTTTACTATTCTGGTCTGACCAAAGAGAAAGCAAGGATGGCATAAGCACAACAGATAAGATATTGTGAGCTCCAACTCTTGTCTCATGATCTGGATGGACCATTGCTATGAGCAACTGATGGAATAAAGCATCAGGAAAAGCCTGAAAGGTTACAAATGTCATAACAATCTTAGATTTTTGACAAGATCCAAACAGCAGGACACAAAAGCAGGTCTACTTGCCTTCTTCTGATAAGATATATTAGGGATGGAAGCAATAATCCGTGCTGTCTGACAAACAGCAGACACCGTGGTTCTAGCTATAATAGTAACAGCTGAAATATTCTCCAAGAGAACAGCTAATTTATCAAGTATAGGTCCTGCATCTCCCACCTAATAATCAGAAATGCAATATAATGTAAATATAAACTTGGAAAAAATGACATTTGTAACAAAGACCAAAGAAGGTATTAGCTTATAAAGCGTATTACCAGAACCCAACTCAAACTTAGACTTTCTTTATCTTTATAATGAAAAATATGCACAATAAATTGACGATAACTGCAATTCCAATAGTGGACAGTTTGTGTAGTCCTTAAAAATCAAGTACAGGTTAATAGAGTTGCAATTAAAGAAGAATTTTACACCCAAAAGGAAAAGAGCTTCAGACAAACTTAACGAGGAATAAAATTGAACTTAATCGTATGGAGCTCTAAATAAACCTGTGAGAAGAAATAACCATATCAGAGTTCGACTGTAAAGAGTTGTCCAGGGAGACAGACTTAGTAATTACTGATGACATTGGAATTGGATCTTCCTGATCAAATTTAGGTCACATGGATAAAAAGTAGAGGTGGACAATCATTGAAAGATGAAACTTGACTCAAGAATGTGTTTTTAAACAATGATGCAGAAACTCAAGTATGAATGCCAGATGAACTCACACAGGCATCTTCAATTCTTTTTCTTCTGTCTTAGATTCTAACTGTATTGAAATGCATGTCTGTCCTAGGTGTCCAAAATGGGCAAAAATAAAGTGGAAAAAATGAGAAACAGAAAAAGAAAAAGTAAATAGCTTATTAGAAAGCACTACAAAGTAACAGACCCAAATTATTACTGTTAGCATAACTGCAATGTGACTTTTGTAAATTTGCAGTATTCATCAAATTCCACAGGTAAGGTATATGAACTCGAGGTGAACTTCCAAAAATTTCAAAAAAAAAAAAGCCATTGCCGACCTTCTTTGAGAGCTGTAAAATGCATTTCTCTATGGCAAACTGAAGATCAGCACTTTGTTTATCAATACAATTTCCAGTGCCGGACATTTCAGCTGATATTTGCAGGCACTTCCTTAAATGTTTAATCAAGTCAGATATAGCACCAACAATTGCAACTGTTGCTTGCTGCTTTGCATTTTGTCCAAGTCGTGTGGTGACATTAACAATATCTATCTGTACAAGACGTTGTTTGGCAACACTTCTATGATCCAAGTGCTTGACCAGGTTAGCCAACAGCAGATGTGAGTTTTCTCCTGGTGTTATAATAATTTTAAAATTAAAAAAAAAAAACCATCAAATATCGGTGAGAAGAAACTATCAGTAGAACCATTATGGTTCCAGAAAGGAAAGTGCTTTGAAGTTCCACTAAAACCTGCTTCCTCCAAAAGTGACTGCAAGTATATTAAAACAGGGTAGGCAACTCCTTTCTCTAGGGGCCAATGATTGTTAGCATCAAAGTTATGGAATAGAGGTTCGAGCACACGTCGCACTGTAGTAGCTTCCTTTGCCAATCTGGCCATGTTACGTAAGCAGACCCTAGACCAATAAGATGGACTTCTGGAAGTGTCCCTGTTTCAATAATAAACAAGCCAAAGAATACTCAATAGCCTAATTTAACAAAAGCATTTCTGCTCAACATAAGTATCATTGAATTAATAAGATGGTCATTACATTGAAGGATCCAACTCAGGTCCGGTAATAGGCCTTGGCAAGGAGACTTTCCTACTAGGGAAAGATGAATCCTTGTCTTCAGCATTAAGCACTCCCTGAACCCATTGATCTCCCTTGTAATCTTCCGGATTCATCTGAGAATCGATGTAATTCTCCAAAATGACTGATATAATCTATTTTACAACAAAACAAGTTTGAGTTATTAGCATATTAGCATAAGCCAGCAACTGCAATCATTCCATAAAGAGTGAAACCGTAAAAATTGTTATTTCTTTTAACAAAAACATCCATAATAGGCTAGAAGATTGTAGCTTACATTGTCGAACTCCATTGAGATGTGGGAATGTTCACCCATGAAAGACACCTAGGATGAGGAAATATTAAGAAAACATCAGGTAGGGGGGGAGGGGGGGGGGGGGGGGGGGGGGGGTGGTGGGGGGAACATGAGCATACATTAGATAATATAACAAAGTATACTGGCTTATACAGTGACAATCAGAACATACAATTAAGATTCAGATGAAATTAGCAATGACCAAACTATGCATAAACGAGCATTTTTTTAGAATTCATGGGCAAGCTTCCAGCAACATTTTTTGGTTTATCAGATGAAAATGGGATTTAACCACCATACAGTAGTACTAAAATAAATAAAAAAAATTTCAGAAAAAGAAAAAGAGAGGGTTGGTTGGCAATGCTACCATGGAAGCCAAAGCTTGCAGTCCAGATGAATGTAAACGTAGAGTTCTTTCACCATCACCCACTTCTTGAGCCAACTGGCAGAGCTTAGGAATGATGCCTTCTAAGTTGAACATGTGTGTGCTATCCATCTAGTTTTCATCAACAAGTTAGTATCTCTTTGGAAATAGAAAAATTAACATTTAGAACATACCATCTATGATCTGGCTAATGCAAATACAACTCAGTCATTATCATTTTTGCAGCATAATAGTTGGGTATGCTATTTTGCAGTGTCTATGTCAAAACCTTTAACCAATACGAACCTGACTATTTATGAAATCAACAAGAAGATTGCAAGCCAGAATCCGCATTTCGTCCTGCTTTGTTTCTTCCAAAAGAGTCCGCACTATCCCCAATAAACTATTGGCAAATAGTGGCCTGAAAACCAATGCCAGGCTCCAGCAAATGTCAGTACTTTTTCGAAAAAGAGAACCACCATCATAATATTCTAGACCTATATTTTTGACAGGATGTATTCTAGTTTTTGCACCTTCTTTTTTTAAAAAAAAAAAAAAAACTATTTAAATTATCCATAGATTTTATTTTATCTTCACAGAATCTTAGACCATATTCTTTCAGTTGCATGTTATAAAAAGTATCATTAACTTCTCCTTTTCTTTTTGGCTTTTGGAGGTGGCTGGGGAGCACCATTAAAAACTAGCATTATCTCAAAACAAACAATTTGAGCTTCTAAATGCATGAATGGCATATAACAATGAGAAAACAAGGTTATCTCAAACTAGTTTTGAATTATTTTTTTGTTCAGTTGAGTTGGATAACTTGAGTCTATTACAAGACTAGAATGGGGAACTTACATCTGCTCCTTACATGACGATAACAACTTCCTGTAAATGCACACCACAACTTTCACGGATCCAAAGTTCTCATGCCGCAACTCCTTGTAAAATCTTTGCTCCAATGTCTCTGTGATCTGTGGAGATGATTGGAAAACATAAAGCTATCAGCAACTGAGACTCACCAATGTACTTGAACCACTCACTAAAGTTTCTTATTAAAGTTTTGAATAATTGTATCACAATGTCAATGTTACAGTTTATGAAAATTGCCATTAGGACCATGCAACCAAATATTAAGTAGTTTATGAAAATTGCCATTAGGACCATGCAACCAAATATTAAGGCAAGAATGGTTCATTGCTAAATCAAATAGTTGTTATATGGTGTGATAGCATGCCTAACTAGCACCCTCAAAAGTCTAAGCACTACAGACAGATATACATGCAAAGGGAAAAGGAATATTTTAATGCTAACTTCCAACATCTATTTTTCCCTTAATAATAACAAACCGAAAGTTAGATCTTGGTGAATCTGCACAGTAGGTTTGTTTAAAGGAACGGAAAACAAACCTTAGGAATTCGTAATGGGTTCCTTGATGCATAGTCACAAAGCTTCCCAATTTTCCTATCATTTGGTTCAGCCTCCTGCAAATAAGTACAGAAAATGAACAAAAATACAAACCTTCAGTTGCATGTCAGAAATATTGAGAGAGTGAGGGATAAGATGCTCAGAACCAGAAGGCCTCAAGATACTTGAAGGAGAGACGACTGGAAACATTACATTATTTTCACATGCAACATAACAAAATATCTTTGGCTAAATCTATTCAATATGATATTTAAACTTCACGTCTAGTTTGGTCAAAGACTATAGATAACATTGACATCGTGATTGCAGCTAAAAGAAGTTGCATCAACAGTTGTAAGATTCCACACAACCAGCATTAAATATAAACTCAAACATTTGTTCAGTTCTGCCAAAAACAAGATAAATTATAGAGTAAAAGAATCCACTAGATCAACACTAGTTGGCCGCTTCAACTTCAAAGTATAATAATGCAGAAATCACCTTGATAAGCAAATAAGAACGAACAAGCTATGCTAATCGAAAATATTAAAAAAGAGAGGACCAGTTTAAGTACCTACAAAAACACAATTTGAAGTGAACTAACATAAAACACAAAAATAAGGCATCACCTGATTACGAGGAAAGATGTCAGACAGAAACTTCTTGTAGCGTTTGACAGGCTGTCTTGACCTCGCCCGCAATGAAGGACAGAAGAAACAGAGGCTGCCACAGACGGGCAAAACCCGTCTTGACATAACCCCCATTTTCTGTATAAATTCAGAAAATGCAAGAAAAAGAACGAAAGCCTCTTCTCTGCACAATTCAATCCAAAAAACAAAAAGATTCAATCAAGACCACGTCATTTCTCAATGACCCAGATGATCAATACAGCTCAAATTTGCAAAACCACATTATAACTGTGTCTTTATGCCGATTATCAATAAAAAGAAGCAAGCTTTCTATAAACCCAGATGGGCTTTTTGCCAAAAACCCAGAAAGAATCAGCACAGCTCTGGTCTGAGAACTATAAAAACTGAAAAAAGGGAACAATAATAATTTCTTCTTAAAAAAACATAGGAAAGTGGATTAAATTATAAGAATTGCAGGCAAATTATGAAAAATTGAAAGGTACCCACGAATTGAAATAAGATAAATTACATTTACAACACAATCTAGCAGGTGAGATCACGATCTGGAAATTGCCAGGAAGCCAGAATCATAACAATATAAGTGATTCTCACAAGAAAAAAAAAATTGAACTGGATTTTTTATTAAAAAAACAAAATTTTTTTAACTGTTTTGTAAAAGAAAATGAATGAAAATAAAGCCAATGGGGAAGAGAAGAGGAAGGAAGCCTTCTGGCATCTCCCCCTGGCCGCAAGGCTCTCTTAATTTTATTTCTTTTATTAACTCTCTTTTGAAACATTTTTTTTTTCGGTTAAAATTGGGAATATTTTCCTGTCATATACAATTCCAGATGTCATAATTGTTTTACAAGTTGTGCTACGAATAGGATCTCAATTACAGTATAAATAATATAAAAAATATATATAGATATATATGAGGTAAAATTTTTTATAAAATAATAATTTTAAAATTAGTAATTAAGAAATATATATACACAAAAATGAAATAAAAATCATTAAAATTAATTTTTATTTAATTATAATTGTTTGATTAATCCTTATATATATCTACACATGTAATATATGTATCAATTACTATATAAATAAAGATTTAGTTCTATAGTATACAAGCACGAGATTAATTATTTAAATTTTTTTATCATTTCTATAAAATTAACCGAGTTAAATCGAATCAATAGAATTTGATAAATTTTAGGTACCGATAATTTCGACAAAATTTTTTTTTCTACATTATGTATTTGGCCTATGTTTATTAATATAATTTGAACATTTATCAATTATTTGATATCAATGGACAAAACATGCAAAATATGTATTAGTATACAATAGATATAAAATGAATGTAGACAAAATCATTTTTACATTTTAAATTAAATTTTTTGTTCAAGTTTAGATGCATAAATAATTATAAATATATTTAAATTTGCATAAAAATTTAAAAATTAATTAGGCTCTCTTCAACAATTAAAATAGAATATATATAATATTAAAAATTTAACTAATTTTAATAGAGTAAAATAAACTACATTTGATTTTTTTATTTAAGTAATTTTAATACAAATTAATTTTTTTATCTCTTTTTATTTTATTTATTTATTTATATTTAATAAATATAGATTTTTAAATTTAATTTTTTTTGTTTTTTGAGTGAATTTTTAGAAATTTTTATGAAATAATATATTTTTAATGAATTTTAGATATTTTTGCTGTGATACGGAAAAGATAGGTGAAAGGCTGTGAATATAGCTTTATCTTGAAGAGAAAAATGAAATAATAAAGGACAGTGCATAGCAGTTGCTAGCTTAGTTCATCATTTATAAAACCCCAACGGTCCCAACCTCCCGCGATTTAAGGGCGCTTTTCTTTTACTATATGACGAAATTGTCCCTTATCTGTTTTATTTGCAATTTGACATTTTTGTAACTTTTTGTCAATTAATTGTAAACTATGCATTAAATATATGATATATCTACGTAAATGGAGATTTTTTTTAATATATTTTAAATGGATATCTTGTCATGTGGGTTTTGATTTTTTGTTATTTTTGTTGAAAATTTTAAATATTTCTTTATAGAATTATTAATAGTTTTTATGTGATTTGTATGAGTACCTTTATATGATTGAAATATTTTTTTTAATTTATTCATAAAATTTCATATTATGATGAATTCAATGATATTTTTTCATCAAACTCATTTAACAATCATAAAGTGCATTTGTAACTAAATAATGCTATTATTCATATAAATATTCAATTAACAAATTAAAAAGAAAATTACTAAGAAAGTGGAATTCTACTTTTGGAATAGTAATATTATTGACTTATTAAGATATTTTTTTGATGTTTAATAAACAATTATTAGAATCAGTTAGTAAAGGTTATAAACGATGTCTTGATTTTAAATTATAATGTATGAAATTATATATTAAATAGTTGTTTGAAAATTTTTATTGCTTTTATAATTCTATTCAGTTCGAATAGAATTAGTTAAAGTTTAGTGAGTTTAAGATGTAGTTTAAACAAAATAAATAAATAAATAAAAGATTCAATTTACTAAAAAAAATTAATCAATATGTAAATGCACTTTAAGTAAATTGAGGTAATTAAAAATATAATATTTTCCCTTTAGTAATTGAGCCTGATGGTTGTGCAATTGCACATAATTTGCATTAATCATCAGAATTAGAATTAGAATATAAAATTCATTGCCTTTGAATTAAAAAAAAATTATATGCATTGATACAATTCAAATATTGTATATCTTTTGTCTAATAGTTGAATATAATTAGAGCTTTTTTTTCAATCTAATTATGTAATTAAAAGTTTTGCATCATATTGATATAATCCCATGTTAACATCAAATCAAAATTATGATTCAAATGTACTATCATTTGTGGAATATAGAAATAAGAAAAAAAAACAATTAAAGACATAGACTTAACTCAAGCCCAAGTCGTTAACATATTTGCACTATAGAAAATATGAAAGGGATTGAATTGATCTTAAAAAAAAGTCAACAATGCTATGATTACTATAATGATAAATTAATTAATTAAACATCAAAAATTAAAAAAGAAGACAAAAAAAGAAAAGAAAAGAGGAGACAAAGGTCTTTTTATATGCAGGCCAACCCCACTCACTAAAACTCTCCATCATATTTAGGAACTAGAGGTTGAAAAGCATGAAGAGTTTGGTGGGATTTTTTTTTTGTATCGATGATTATTGGAGTTAATTTTATAGCCGAATCGAATCAATTCTAAATAGATAATTTTATATCTCCTATTTTTTCCTTGTCGATATCGCTCTTAAAAATCTAATTCATTATTTAAGATTATAAGTTCAACATCCATTGTCACCGGGCAAGTTATAATGTGCTAGTTGGGTGGGATTGTTACCCTCAAAACATTTTCACTTCTCAAATTTTTGTTTTTGACCAATAAATGTAGGCTGTCTTTTTTAGTAGGAAGAAACTACAAGGCAAGGCATATTTTTCAATTTTTTTTTTTAATGATAAGATATGATGGCCATAGACTTTTACTGCCTTTGGAAGGAAGGCACTGTGGTCTACAATTGCAATATAACTAGGAAAGCTTTTTTTTTTTTTTTTTTTGGATGAAAGCATGGATTTTATCTCAAGATGTCGAGGATAGTTAGCTACAAAGTTTTAACAAAAGTTTTTGATTTAAAAATGTATATATTTTTAATAGAAATGACAAATCCTTATATATATATAATATTTTGATACATTATTATATAATTAAAATAACAACAATTAAAATTTTTATCATACTTGTGGTCATATTTAGATCGAATATGATAAATCAGAATTCAATAAATTTTGGATACCAATGGTTTAAATCCAAAAAAAAAGAATTATTGAAATATAAGTAAAGTATATATATTGTAGTTGCTTTAATTGTTAGTGAATCGGGTTCAATCAAGCATGAGCATGTCAAAAGAATTATTTTCTCAATATAAAATTGATTTCTATAAAACAAGATTGTGAATTTCTAAATGCTTTTGCCACAATTTATTTGAATTTAAACATAAATTTACAAATTTAATAAAGTTTGGGTTGATGAGAGGAATAGTGCACTTTAAGAAAAATTCATATGTTATTTGATTAATGAACATAAACTGATAGTATGAATGAAATATTTATAGATTTAAGAGAAAACAATAACAAAACTTGCTATAGAACAAAAAACTGATGATATTGTCTGTCATTTGTTTGTATTGTTGAGTTGTGTTTGTTGATGATGTTGTTGATCTATGTGTTGCTCTTTCTTTTTTTTTTTATAGACTAGTTCCATAAGTTTTTTTGGTTAATCATCAATCTTCAGCATAAATTTTAAATTTGTAGATCACTTTACTTGTAGATGAATTCTCCCTTAACTCTTCAATTCTCCAACAAATTCTAGAAGCTTTAGGTGTCTTTAGCACCTCAGCTCCAAGTCAGCACCTTAATTTCTTAAAGAATTTCAAAATTGTAATGTACTTCTTTCTTAGATTGTTCCAGCAACTTTCAGAAAGTTCTCATGTCCTTTTCCTCGAGTCTTTTTCATGGGTTGGTCTTTAAAATTAACTATGACTTAGCCAAAATTTAGATTTAGAAACAAACAATTTCTCACTCATATACTTAGTTTGGGCCAAGCCTATAACTAATTATATGAATGTATGTCCATAAAATAAAATAAAAATGCCTTAGAGGAAGAGGGTGAATAGGGCTAATTTGGTTAAAGAAGAAAATTAAAGAGAATTTTAAGGAATTAAGAAAAGATTAAGATAGGACATAATGATTTAAGAGTTTGGTTTCTTAATTAAACCTAGGTCTCTAACTAACTTTTTTCAAGTTAGGATTTTCAATCTTCAACTCTAATATATTCCCTTCGATTGAGTTTACAAATATGAGTTTTTGAGGCTTAAGTCAGACTTATTACAATATTTGATTTTTCTTAAGTTAACTTAAACCAAACCCAAAACTCAAGTGTTTTAATGGTTCATACTTCAACCAATTCCTTTAGAATAGATCCTCAATTTCCTTTTTGACCGAAGAAGGAGAAGTACAAGATCCTATACTAGAGCACGCAATCCACACTCAATTTTTTTTAAAGAATTATAGAAATTTACACTAGGAGCTTTTGAATACAATGAATGCTAATCAATAAATTTGTTCAACCACTTTCTAACCTTTTAAATGAGGTTTTATGAAGAGTATTTATGATTAAGGATGAAAAACTAGTTGTTGGAGTGATGAAAATTCATCCTCAAGCTTCACCATATTCATTAAATGCTTATTCAGATTTTTATAGAAATTTGCTTCATCATGATCATGACATGACCTATCATGATAGTGACCATAGAGGAAAATAGTCATTGGTACCTTACTGTAACCATTAGCTTTAACAGCTGAATCGTGGTCGTGATCGTGAGGGTCATTGGACTTTAGTTTCACTTGTCTTGCATTCAGTCAGGCTCTTGATGTAACTCATGATTCCTTCATCATGATCATGATCACACACATCACGATTATGATCCAGTTTGTGAGGATCATTGAGTGAATCTCCTTTAAGCTTTTAATTGTGACTCAATCCACTCACGATCATGAAGTGGATTGTGAGAAAGAAGAAAAAAAAAACTCTTTGTAAGTAGTCTTCAATTTTCGTTCTTTGCTTGAACTCTTTAATTGCCCGCTTGGACCTTTGGAAACAGTCTTCAATTTCTAGAGCCAAAATTCTCTATTTATAGAGAAAATAGTGCAAAAATTCGTCTAATGACTAACACAACAATTTTCCACCTCCAAAAGCTCTTTTAATTAGGAAATAACTTCACAAAACAGCTCCTTGAGATGTAGTTTTAATCTCGAATGCTCTAGGAATGCAAAAATTCCAAAAATAAAGGCAACAAAAATGCATAAAAATCAGTTAATAAATTAAAAATGAAAGAAAACTAATCTAATTAACTAAAATCCTAAATTAACACTAATTAAAACTAAAATCAAATTAAACATAGAAAAATGTTAATAAATTCTATAAAAATTAAATATAAAAACTATGCAATAATTGACCCCCTAATACTTAAACTTTGCTTGTCCCCAAGAAAATTCAACAATTTTATAAGGAATAAGGGAATTAGCAAACATAAATCTCCCCTCAAGTGGAATCAACACACTAGCAAATGACTTATAATCCAAAGACAAGAATATAAAACCAACTACCTCTAGTGATGAGAACTGTAATTAATAAGATAATGGAGTCATGTAAAATAAAAATCACAAACTCCTTAACCCGTTGTATTTCAGATAGGCATATATGCATAAGTCAAAACACAAGCCACAAGTCTTTAGGACTCAAACCTTATAAGCCAACCATATATTCTATCTCCACGAAAATACACAAACTCAACTAAAGATCAATAGGGCTTTCTAAGAAAAGATAAAGCAAAAATTGGAGAAAAATGAAATAAGAAAAAAAAGAAGACCAAAACAAAACAAACATAAAATAAGAAAGCAACAAAAATACAAGGACCAAAGAGAAAGAAAAGAATTAAGTGAAAATATAATTTTAAAGGCTCAAAACACAATTATTAAACACATACAGGATTCCCTTTTATATAGAGTCTTCATTTATTTTTCTTCTTCTTTTTTTTCTTTTTTCTAATTTTTTCTTTTGACAAATAATTTTTGAGTAACCATCTTCATAAATGGAATTTCAAATTTTGACTTCCTCACACCTCATACTTATTTCTTTGAGCACTCTAGGGGTAAATTTCACACAGATATATAAGACTCTTTTTTGTAATGTATTGCTCCTGCACAAACATTGATTGTTCATCTTCCCTTTAAATCCCAACTTCCACTGAATTCATGTAAGAAAGTCAGAGAAGAACTTTAATATAAAAAGGAACAAATAAATAATGAAGATAATAAAGAAGGATGCCAACAATCCAAGAGACTTTTCGGAGAAAATAAATAAAAGGAACGAAAAGTGAAAACAAGACCAACAAAATCACAAGAAAACAAAGGAACAAATCATAAGGAAATCAAGACACAAAAAAGAAAAAAATAAGAATCAATAGCTTGAATCATATCTCCCATCGAGTTTATGTTTACAAATTTATCTTAAAAGAGTTACATAGCTCTTTCTAAAGCTTGTGAGGCCTAAAAGTATATACATGTGCGAAGAAGCCTCCTCTAAGTAAGCATATACGTAATCGAGGTGCCCCTTAATATGATACACAAAACCAAAACCATAGGGAATTATGACCCTCACCACTATTTAGAGTTAATCTCACATTCATTGAATTAGAAAGACAAGTTAAATGCTAGTGATCACATGATACCAATTTCAGGAGGAGATTATGCCTACTTGATCAAAACAAAATGTAAATGCTAGCACGTAAGAAAAACTAAACTAATAAAAGAAAAATAAAAATTTAAAAATAAGCAATTTAATGAAAATAATATTTAAAACAAGAAAAGTAAGAGCAAACGTAGATCTCCCCACACTTAAAATCTACATTGTCTTCAATGTGGAAGGGCTAACCAAATGTATAAAGAAAAGCCAAACAAACATAATCAAAAGAATTAGGGAAAAAAAATGATGAAATAAAAAAAACTAGAGGAAAGAACAATAATTCTCCTAGTGTGATGCTTTACTCCTGCCATGAGGTGGTAGGAATGCTCATTAGCATCTTGGATCGACTACAAAATAAAATCGATAAGCACACGAAAAATTAAGAGTTAAGAATATCATCTTATGAAATTTAAAGATAAATAAAAAAAAATATAGAAAATGAAATAAAATAACAAAAACTAAATTAGGCATAAATTCATAAAAAGTAAGAGCAAGCCATATAAAGTAAAAATAGGAATTGTATATAAATGTATAGATTTAAGAATTATGACCAGAATTTGAATTTAATTCAAATTGATGCAATCATAATATGATTAAACAAAACTAAACAAAACCCATTAATTAATCATGAAAATAATGCTAACGTAATATAAAAAAGAAATAAAAGAAAGAAATTATTATGTGAAAATATAACATAAATAAATAAAATTAAATAAGACACCAGTGGTGGCGTGTGCATGTGTTATAATAATAATAATAATAATAATAACATTGATTGATTTAAATAAAAAGAAAAAAAATTAGCTGACAAAGGAATCAATAAAGAAAAGAGAAAAAAATCAATTAAAAAGAAATTTTTACATAAATGCCCAAAACAGACCTCTCATTTTCCAAAATGTCCGCGTTTTTTATTTATTACTTCTGTACTTTTTATTTATTTCTTTTCCTCTATACCCACCGCTCCTCCTTCTCCATCTTCAGATATCTTCTTCCCTATCCTCAAGAGATGTTCCAATTGATTGTTCATGGTTGCCTCTACCTTCACCTCCACTTTTGCCATCCTTCTTTAAATAGCAGTATACCAATTTCGAGCTTTAACTTCTTTGTAATCAATTTCCATGCTTTGGATTTGAAGCTCTATACCAATTGTTGCCATCAAACTCCATGCTTTGGGTTTTTTTTCTTTTTTGTTATTTTGCCTCTCATCTCCCTTCAATTCGTTTAGTTTTGGTGATGGATGAAATCACTGATTTCATTAGGGTTTTAGAGGATGGGAGGGAAAGTTTAATTCTTTTATTTTTGAAAAACAACAAGACTTTATTATCAAATGGAAGGTGGGTACTGTGTATTTTTTCTTTTCTCCTTATTCTTTTTTTAGTTGTCAGTGAAATGGGTATTTATTTTTGTCGTTCTTGATTTCTTAACCGATTTTTTTTTTTAACTAGACTGATGTTGTTTGTCATTTTTACCTTCTTAGTTATTCATGTTATGGTTAGTGGCTAAAGTGGCAATTGCCCCCTAAACTATTTTTCAAATTGCAATTAACTCTAAAAATAACATTTTTGGCTATTTCACCCAAAAAGATATCAAATTTGGGCAATTTGTCCCAAATTTTAATTAAAAAGAGAGTGTAGTGCACTCTCTTATTAAAATAATTACTACTTATTAAAATAAATTATTTACATTAACTAATATTATTTAGAGCATTAAGTTAAAAGAATAAAAAAAACCCTTTGTTAATTTCAAAAGAACAACATTTCTTGAAATTCACAACCCCTATAGCCACCACTCCTTGCAACCCACACCACTGTCTCTCCCTAAAACCCACGATGCCGCTTTTTATAACCATGACATCTTAGACAACAACTAGCCCAACCCACCTCCTCATCCAGCAACCACCACTACTACCTTACCTAGTAAGCAATGTTGCCTCCTCTTATGCAATGACCGTTAATGCATCTTGCATTAACTAAACTGCCTCCTCTCACGCAACAATCATTGCCTTTAGCAACAATTAGCTCACTTCTGATAGTAACCAACCCAGCCCACCTTCAATCACTATGACCTCTTGCACTGTTCCAGCCAGCTCGTCCACTTATCAACCTGAATCCTTTATTCACCAATGCATATACATTCAACTTGTTCACTCAACTCAATGGTGCCTTTTTTTCTAGTGTTGTTACCTCTATAACGTAATTGATGGTGCTAGGAATCAAATTACCTTAAAGAATCATAAAAGATTAAAATCTTAATAACCAGGTTTTTAAAGATGGATGTTTTGATGAATGGGTAATTCAAAATTTTGCTTATTGATGTTATTAAATTTATGCATTATTATTGGTAATGCTGTTATTTATTTCATATGCTATTATTGTTGATTTTGTGAGAGATAGTGGTGGCAGTGGTGAATATGTTGATGATGGTGGTGTTTTAGAGTAATTTGATAAGAGGCAGATCTGCTATAGGATTAACTATACGGGTGTAGATGGCGGGGTTTAGCAAGCGTCTAAAATTTTAGCAAACGCGACACTATTTAAGCTCAGGGCTTTAGATAACACATTATTATATTAAAAAGATATAGTGTGAAGATGATGAGTTGCCACCTAGGGTAATAACTTGGACAAATTGAAAGCAGTGATACTTGATTATCTAAAAGAAAGCTAGCAACACAACTAGGAGATTATAGATACGGAATACTAATTCTTTCAATCTCATGTTCATTTAGAATTACGTTATAAATTACTATTTTATCCTTTATTTACATGCAATTTCATATAAACCCTTATTTAAACAATTAACCCCAGACAAACTAATCATGAAAAACATGAAAAACATGTAAACAATGCATTTATTTAAGTTCATAATCTCTAAGTTTGTCTAATCTACATTGTTTTTAATTAAATGGGTTAAATCTACATATTTTGATTTACAAGTGAGTCTAAAAGCTAATGAGTCTAATTCCTACTTAATTTTAATTAAGTGAACCTAAGTCTATTTATTTTTAATTCTAAAAATAGGTCTAAATCTACAAGTATGAAGTACTTAATTAGTGGGCCTAGTTTTACAAGTTTTTATTCTAAGGTGATTTTAAATCTACAAGTTATAGAAAAAACTTTAAGTTAACGAGCTATGTCTAATTAATTTTAATTATCCTAAAATGGGTCTAGATCTAAATGAGCTAAATGAGCCTAAATTATTTCTAACCTAAAGTCTAATTAAATTATGAACCTAAAATTTATTTTTATTAATTAAACATATTTAATTGGGCTTATTAACCTACATTATTATGGGCCTAAACAAACATTAAACCTAATATTAAACTTATGTACAAAATAAAATCCAACAAAGCAATGAATTCAACAAATAAAAAACCTAATTTAGTTAAAGTGACCTTAAATAATTAATTAATAAATTATTAATAAATAAAATAATTAACAAGCAACCCGAATTCTATTCACTTAAATCTAATTAATTTTAAAAACCCTAATTTTGATTTCTATGTCATTGATTTTAATTAATTTACCCAATTGAAACCTAATTTTACTAACCAATTAATTAAAATAAAACACATAATACATACATAGGATTCAACTATTCTCACTAATGGAACTATTACAATGATCTACTGCAAATTAAATACAACTCAAAAAGCCAAATAAGTAAAAATACAAAATAAAATAATCAATAAAATATAAATAAATAAAAAAATACCAAAAACCCTAAAAAACTATGTTCAAATATAAAATTTAATCCATGGCATTCCATGGATCTTCATAGGTTCTCCATAAATTTTCTACAGTGAATTCATCATATAACTCTATGCATAATCACAAACACAAACACATAAAACAAAATAAACATGATTAGTAATTGAAAAAAATAAAAAAAATAAAATTAAAATTAACTGAAACCAAAATAATCAAGCAAAATAAATAGAAGAGGAAGAAGAAGAGATGATTTGATGAACACATTATTGATTTGCTCCTTAGAGTGATATAAAATCATCGTTATTTTTAGAATAGATCTTCAATGCTTGATTTTCTCTTTCCAAAAGGTCTACTACTTTTTCTTAAAATGAACAGTATGACAAAAAGAATTTTTTGATTTTATTTTTGTGGATCTTCTCTACTTCGTAAAGCTTCTTTATTAGACCCCCCCCCCCCCCCCCCCCCCCCCCCCCAATAGGAGAGTTAAGCTGGGTTTATATAGAAAACCCTAACTAAAGGTAACGTATCTTACTGTGACTTTCCCTTTTACAAAGATAAAATTTTGGTTTAATAAGGACTTTTAATTTCCTAAAAAATTTAGATAAATCATAGAAAAGAGATTTATCACATCATTTGACTAATTAAAAATTAGAAAATAAATTTTTTATTTACTTAAAACCAAAAAACACAGATGAAACATGATTGGAATAACATAATTCAAATTGAAATTATATAATTTTGATTGAAATTATGTAATTCTGATCGGAATTACATAATTTCGATCGGTTTTATGTAATTACGATCCTTTTTTTTACTTTTAATTTTAGAAAGACCCCTAAAAGAAATAAAATTTTACAAATTAAGTCCTTTTAAAAATCAATTAAGTTCTTTTAAAAATATATTTAGGCTTTTGAGGTTTCAAATTTTAAGTGTTAAAGATCTATTTATAATATTTTCATTATTGAAGTCCTCTGTCGCATGCACACTCTATCATCTTGAAATTAAATGCTTATAATGGGGATTATTAGGAGGTGGATTTGTTTTTTAGAGGTTTACTCAGAAAAAGAGGTGGCTACAGAGAATTTCTTAGTGTATACACTGAAATAGATAGTGAATTTAGGGGTGGCAACAATAGCAATGCTTCAAGGAGGAGGGTTTTGGGTGAGTAGAGCAAGTAGAGGAACATAAAGTAATAGTAGTAGTGGAAAAGAAGGAGAAGAAGATGTTTAGGTTTGGAGGTTATGAATTTTTTTGTATCTTTTTTTGTTAATTCCTATGATATATTAAGAATTTATCTTGTTAATTACATAGATATGGATAACTAAGAATATTAAAAATCCTTAAATGAAATTCAAAATTAGTAAATATTTTCTTGAAATTATAATGATAATTTATAAGAGTGAGAGAATGAGGAAATTAATTTTTATATTTTTTTAACTTGTTTCATTTGCTTGCCAATAGTTATATAGTTTTATCATTTTTTAAATTTATTTCACTGGCTCTACCAAGAAAGTGTTAATCACTTTCTCAAAATTGGGGTGAATAGCAAAAATTAACATTTTTTTGGGTGAAATAGCCAAAAAAGTTAGTTTTGGGGTTAATTGCACCTTGAAAAATAGTTCAAGGGGCAAATTTCCACTTTAGCCTATGGTTAGCTAGTCTTTTGTTAGCTTTCTTTGTTTCCTATATAATTAGGCAAAATAACTATTAATACATTCAACAATATTGGTAGGACTTGCAAATTCTTTTAACTATGTTTTAAATGATGAACCCTAATATCCTCTTACTAGATGAGTCGATCAACCATCTTGGTAAGTTTTTCCAATGTCGAGTTGACATTCATCAGGTTAAAAAATTTCTTAGTTGTTGCATATTTTCACATACTAAGCTAAGCCCAAAAAGATGTTTGTTATTTCATATTTCAACTTCTAGGCATTTTGGAGTTGACGTTGTTATTTTCTTCATGTTCATTTATCCTATAGATAGGCTTGGTTAGGATAATTCTAAAGCTCTTCTATTATGTGGACATTTTTTATGTTGTGTATTTCCTCATTTCTATCATTCTCTCCCCTTTTTTGAAACTTGCTTAGTGTGTTTTACTTTGTGGGAAGGTTGCCTAAGAGTATTATTATTTTGCTTTACTCTGATTGATGTTTGCATTTTTTAGAATGCTATGAGTTATTGATAATCTGAATGAGGAGTTCATTAGTATATAATTGCAATTTACTATGTCTGGAATAAAAATTGGATACTATGGCATAATGTGTCTGCTTTAGCATATTATGTTTCTTAATTATTTATAGGAATCATATTTAAACCTTTTTAACTTTCAGTATTACGTATTGGAAAAGAATAATCCAATGTGATTTTAAGGGTGTATGGGAGTCTTAGGACACATTTCATGTTAGTGAATATTCCTTTTTTGGTTATAGATTTATAAGACAGTGTCTAGTTGGAAGAAACCTTAAGCAAATTTGATCACATCCTAGTTGCGGTCTCTCATTCCCAAGATTTCTTAAATGGTGTTTGCACAAACATTGTACACATGTAGAACAAAAAACTAGAGTTTTACACTAGGAATTATAACCAATATGTTCAAACTCATGTTAAGTTGGAAGAGAATTAGATGAAATAGTTCAAGTGCGAGAGGGAGTAGATTGCTTCAATGAAGGAGTACATTATCAGATTTGGGCATGATTCCGCAAAATTAGTGCGTTAAGCATACATCAAGGGAAAAATATTTACAAAGATGGAACATGGTGGGCTTATAGAGAAGGTGGTTACAGATAAGGTATTGGTCTTTCGTTTTGTTGATGTTGTGAAACTTCTACCATAAGTGCTCCGATTTGTGGAAGTTTCATTTGGCTACGCTCATGAGAATCTCTATCACACTCGTACCCTGATTCTAAGTACATTTGCATTCATTTTATGTTGCATTTACATATATATTGATTAAATTTAAGTATAAGCTAATATATATAGTTAAGCAAAGAGAAGAGTAATATATATTGATTAAAGGTTAGAAGAGTAAAAACAAAGAGAAAATAACAATATAAAAAAAAGAAAGGAATAAGAAAAAAATGAAATATAAAAAAAGAGGGAAAATAAAAAATTTGAGTTTCCATTAAAAAAATAATAATAAAGCGAAAGGAAGAAATAAGAGTGTGCAAAATTCACCCAACTCGAAAAATTGAACCAAACCAAGTAAATGTAGTTCGGTTTGGTTCCCATTATTTATCACCATAAAAATTTCAAGTTAAACCTATATATATATATATATAAAGAGGGAAAACAAAAATTTGAAATTCAACTTAAAAAAAGCAAAAGGAAGAAATAGAGGTGTGCAAAATTCTCCCGACTCAAAAAATTGAATTGAACTGAACCAAGGAAATTCAGTTTAGTTCGGTTCTCGTTATCTATCACCACAAAATTATAAAGGTTTAACCCGAAAATTTTGCAGTGATAGATAATGGGAACCTAAGTGAATAGAATTTACTTAGTTCGGTTTGGTTTTTTGAGTCAGGCAAATTTTGCACAACCCTAATTCATCCATTTTCTTTATTTTTTTTTTGTTTTGAGTGGAATTTAAAATTTTTTGATTTACCTTTTTTTTATATATTATTTTTTGTCTCCTTCCTTTATTTTTATTTTTTATTTTCTTTCCCTCATATGTTTTTCTTTTCCTTTTTTAATTAATGGTGCAATAGCCAATATCATTAGCTTGTATTTGCATATATATATAATATTTTGTTTAAAGATTACATTAAAGGTTTTGAAAGAGCCTTAGAGGGGGTTGGGGGGGGGGGGGTGGAATAAGGCTAATGAGGGTTTTAGTAAAATAAAAATGATTTTAAGGAATTAAACAAGAATTGAATGAATGTTGACAAGAAAGACTGAAGAACACAATGATTTAATGAGTTCGGATTCAACGACAATCCTATGTCTCCATTTAACTTATCCCCAAGTTATGATTTTTAATCACTCATAATCTTATTCATAATATTGAAACTACATAAGAGTTTTATGGCTCACTCTTACAACCTTACAATTTGAGTTTTCATGGCTCACTCAAAAATCAAATCTCAAGTGTTTCGATGGACAACACTTAAACCAATTACTTTTAGAATAGAATCTCACTTTCCATTTTATTAATCCTAGAAAATAGAAGAGCAAGAATGTCTATTTTAATACTCACCAACTCTTACAAGAGTTACATAAATACAAAAAATTATTTAAAGGAGAATTTGAGAGCTTAATTGAATGCTTAAGAGAGAATGAAAGTTTTGTAAACTTTCAATTCAATTGTAGGAGTTGTTTATATAGATAAATAATTTAGATTATAGCTATTGGATACATTTATTATGTTTCCAACATCTCTTGTAGATTTTTAAATCATTTTGGAATAATTTTTGTTAAAACGCTGCTCATGATCGTAAAGAGCAAGTCCAAGCTCGTGAACATCAGTTTGAGGACTGTTGCATTAAAAAAAGTCCATTGAATACTATCAGGACTACCTTCATGAGCTAATCTCTACTCCTCACGATTGTGAGGGCAGCTCATGAGGAGCACTAACCATTTTTCTCTCAAAAGGAGCACTAATAACGAACAGCTCGTGATTGGCTCATGAGCGGGACTGAAGATGATCAAATCAACCTAAACATTCTCCATAAAAGTTATAGATATTTATCTTATCTTTTCATATCATTTTGAATCACTAATTAACCCTTTGTAGCTTATGATGTTGTTGAAATACTAAGAGCTATGCAACCTAAAATGAAAGCTACATATGCTAACTTTGATTCACGATTTGCATACATAAATGAGCTCAGATTTTGACAAGTAAGATTAATTCAGAAAGATTAGGATGTCTATTTCAAAAGTGAAAAAGATCACTTTCACATTATAGAGCTTTAAAGATGTCAAAAAGCCTCCTTAAATCTCAGAGGTTGAATTAGCCCAAAAGCTTACTTATCAATCCAGGTCAGGAGGCAGCTCATGAGCAGACCATTGTATATCTAAAAATGTTATTTTTGGTATATAATCATTTCTCAAAGATTTTGGACTTGCATAAATTGAGATATTTCATCGAAATACATATTTATACTCTTTCAAGGAGTATTTCATTGTCTCAAATCATTTAACAATTAAACTTCATGATATATCAACTTCCTACACACTTAGTTGAAATCATTAGAATCAAAATCATTTGTCAAAGTCCAAAATTAGAAGTTTGATCATGCAAATGGTCAACGGTTTCATTGCATATATTTTTAGTTTTTTTTTATGATATTTATGTTATTTTTCATTTATGAGCTCTTGGGTTACTTTTATACTAGTATTTCTTTGAATAATTAGGTACATTGTTCATATTCATTTGCATGGAAAAAGGGAAGAAAATGATGATAGATGACATGGATACATTTTTATTATTTTCTTGGGCGTCAGAATTAAAATTGTTTTTACATACTTTATAGCCTAAAATCCGTATTATTCATCCCATGAATTTAATTTCTCATTAACTAGAAAGATATTTGACTTGTTGTTGTTGTTGTTAGACTCGCACTTGTGAAAAAAGTGAAAATGATGTCTGTAACTATGATTTCACTATTTTTAATTTTACTTTCACATTCCTGTATACATGTGGCTTGCAAAGGATGAGTTTTCTTTTAATATTTTCTTTTTCAAAGGAAAAAGGAGTATACTAAGGTGCATTTTTACTTTCTTTTCTTTTCACCAATAAGTGATAAGTTGTATAATAAAAATAGAGTAATTATTTTTTAATTATATAATATTTATATAGTAGTGTAAATTAGGTTCATACGTGAAAAAAATTGTGAAATTTAGAAAAAGATTTTAGTTGTTTTTCTTTATTTTGTTTTTATTTTCACACAGTTATAGCAATGTTAATGAAGTTTTTGTAGACTTTTGATAACTGTCTGATGGTGGTCCGTGCCCTGCCTATGCCCATGGCTGGCATAAGCCAAAATGTCCTATAACTCCAAATTTTATTATTGTTGCCTTTATAAAAAATGATCTTTAACATATTAAGGATGTCAGTGATGATGAAAAGAAGGAGGTTGATGCTTCTGTGTGTTTTCAATATGCTATTAGTGCTGATGAAATTTTAAACGTTTCTATTATGCTATAATCCATTTGGTTTATATTTTTTTTTTTACTTTTTGTATCTTTTTAATTACTTTTTTGTTGTTGATCTTGTTTTTGATGTGTTTGTTTTAGAGCGAAAATAATTTCTGTGAGGATATTGGTGATGTTTCCAAGATTATTGACTTGACTATTAAAGTTGTTGTTGGATTGAATACTAATGTTGTGTATTGTTTTTATATTTTTATATTTTTTTTTAAGTATATGTTTAGTTTTTTTTTTCTTGGACAGAAAGGGGTATTCAAAAGGATGACGTTGTCTTTGTTCCTATTCAGTTTGCTAGTTGTTGTCCTGAGAGTCTTGAGAATCCTATTGTGGTCTATATTGTTTTAATTTACTAATTTTTTTTTTGTTGCTCGTTGATTTATTTTTGGTTTTTGAATTAAAAGTTTTCAAATGTGAAATTGTAAGTTCATTCTTCATTGTAATGAATAAAACAAGTAACTGTTCCAATCCTTTTAAGTATAAAAAATGTGAAATATATTGAAAAAAATTCTAAAATGATAAAAGCATATTCAATTTAATCTTTCATTTCACGTGAAAAATGTATTTCATATTTCAATTTCATTGAATTTTGAATATTTTTTGTTTGATTTTTCTATAAAATCCAGAAATTCTGTAGATGGTTTTTTTTTTCATTTTAGAATACTTTGAATATATTTCATGTTTCTAATACATCGTAAACAAATCTGAATCGAGCTCATTGAAAACCCAAAAATTGTGTATATATTTTTTCATTTTAGAATACTTTCATTACATTTCATATTTCTAATGCCCCTTAAACAATTCTGCTTCAGCCCATTGGAACCCATAAATTTTGAATATGCTATTGAGCTCATTGGAATGCATAAATTTGGAATATGTTTTTATCGTTTTAGGATATTTTCAATATATTTCACGTTAATTAGAAAATAAATTCATGGAGTTTTAGGCTATAAAGTATGCAAAAACAATTTTAATTCCAATGCCCAAAAAATAATAAAAATGTATCCATGTCATCTATCATCATTTCTTCCATTTTTCCATGTAAATGAACATGAAGAGTGTTCCTAATTATTCAAAGAAATGTTGGTATAAAAGTAACCCATGAGCTCATAACAGAAAAAAAAAAAAAATTAAATATCATAAAAAGTCTAAAAATTTATTCAATGAAACCTTTAATGTAATCTCTAAAAAAATAAAAAATATGCAAATATAAGCTAATGATATTGGCTATTGCTTCATTAAATAAAAAAAGGAAAAAAAAAGTATGAGGCAAAGAAAATAAAAATAAAAAAAAGAGGAAAAAGGGAAAAAAAAAAGGGTCATAAGAGTAAAAAGAAAGAGAAAAAAAAAGAAAGGAATGAGAAAAAAATAAAATATAAAAAAATAAGGAGAACCAAAAATTTGAAATTCCACTCAAAACAAAAAAGAAAAAAATAAAACAAAAGAAAGAACTAGGGATATGCAAAATTCACCCCACTTGAAAAATCGAACCGAACCAAGTAAATTCAATTTGGTTTGATTCCCGTTATCTATCATTGCAAAAGTATATACGTTATCTATCATTGCAAAATTATATAGGTTTAACCCAAAAATTTTGCAACGATAGATAATGGGAACCGAACTGAATTTACTTGGTTCAGTTTAGTTTTTCGAGTCAGGTGAATTTTACACATCCCTATTTTTTCGTGTTGCTTTTTTATTTTTTGTTTTGAGTGGAATTTCAAATTTTTTGTTTTCCCACTTTTTTTATATTTTATTTTTTTTCATTCCTTTATTTTTTTATTTTCTTTCCCCCATTTTTTTTCCTTTTTTTTTTTAAGTAAATGAGCAATAGCCAATATCATTAGCTTGTATTTGCATATATATATTTTTATTTTTTTAGAGATTACATTAAAGGTTTCATTGCATAAATTTTTAGATTTTTTATGCTATTTATTTTATTTTTCTTTTATGATCTCTTGGGTTACTTTTATACCAATATTTCTTTGAATAATTAGGAACACTCTTCATGTTCATTTTCATGGAAGGAGGGAAGAAATAATGATAGATGACATGGATACATTTTTATTATTTTCTTGAGCATCAAAATTAAAATTGTTTTTGCATACTTTATAGCCCAAAATCCATATTATTCATCCCATAAATTTAATTTCTAATTAACTAGAAAGATATTTGACTTGTTGTTGTTAGACTCACACTTGTGGAAAAAGTGAAAATGATGTCCCTAACTGTGATTTCACTGTTTTTAATTTTTTTTTCACATTTCTATATATATGTGGCTTGCAAAGTATGAGTTTTCTTTAAATTTTTTTTTCCCAAGGAAAAAGGAGTATACTAAGCTGCATTTTTACTCTCTTTTCTTTTTAATAAGTGGTAAATTATATAATAAAAATAGAGTAATTATTTTTTAATTATATAAAATTTTATAGTAGTGTAAATTAGTTGTTGCATTCAAAACCCGCAATCGCACAGATCATGATTGCAGTATAAAAAGTTATCATTCCCACGAGAATTGTATATTAAGTACTAATATCTCTACTTATAATCTTAGCTAGCAAATCAGTAAAATAATATAGAAAATCAAAATATAAATCTAAACAATTAAAACTAAGTGAAAATCAAATGATAAAAACATAGAGCTTAGGTTTAGTTTCACAATTCCAATCAGATCATGAACACTTAATTATTAAACACCTTGATTTTAGTTAAGTGTAATTGTTTTAAATTACCTAAAGACTTTCTTGAGTTCAATTAAGCATGTAAAGATTAAAGTTTAACCTACTCTTGTGGTTTAGAAGTTAATCTAAACTCTTTAAGTTCCTTAACAATTAATTTACCACCGTAGACCCTTGCCTACTATCATGGTTCCCAGAAGAGCTCGTCTACTCTTGTGGTTGAGTGGTTTAAGTCCTATGAGTTACAAGCTAATAAATTCTCTTAACGCTTGTTGGTGAATCTACCCATAAACATGCAAACAAGCTGGTTAAGGATGAAAGCATACATTAAGTGTAACTCATAAAATTAATTAAAAATTAAATTAATTAATAAAATCTTATGTTCAATAACATCATGGAATAACTACACCTAACCCAAACCTTAAATAGAGTTTAGCCCCACATATTTCTAGTGGCACAAACAAAAACTACAAATAATAAAGTAAATAACAAGAGAATGAAGAAGAAGAATAGATAAAACTCATTTAAGCGCCACTTTAATCTTCAAACCCTTATTCACCTTCATAAGCTCTTATTTGTGGCTTTTGATGTCTCCTCTCTCTTTCCTCTTAAAACATCTTTTAGCATCCCCTTTTATAGGCATTGAATGATAAAACCCTAATTGCCTTTGAATTCTTAATTCTTTTTCAAATAGGAAAACTTTTTTTTCTCTAACATGGCCTCGACATGGCGTTGACAAGGCCATATCATGTTCCAATGCTTTCTAGCATAGCTTCACACACAGCCGTGCTTATCTTCAAGTCATCTTCTAGCTCTTTGTATAGCCAGCAACATGACCGTGTCATAGCTATGTCGCTCTTCTCTAAATCATATAGAAAGATGCATGGGTAGAAGCATGCCCATGTCATGACTATGTCCAATGTTCCTTCAGTTCCAGAAGTAGACGTGGTTTGCAACACGCCCATGTCATGACTATGTTGTACAAATCCTTGATTTTTTGGAATTCCTTTTTAATCTTTCCTACAAAAAGGTTAACACTAATTAGTACTTAAATATAAACTCCTAATTTGACTAGAATTAAATAAAAAATAATGAAATCCTAAATAAGACTCTACAATAAAAATATTTCCTAATTAACCTAAAATCTACCCATTTAACATTATTTATTAATTCAAAAGTCATTAAAATTCAACTCAGAAATATATAAATATTACACACATCATTAGGTTCATACGTGAAAAAAAAAATGTGAAATTTAGAAAAAGATTTAAGTCATTCTTTATTTTGTTTTTGTTTTCACATAATTATAACGATGTTAATGAAGTTTCTATAGACTTTTAATAACTGTTTGATGGTGGTCCATGCCCTGCCTATGCCCATGGCTGGCATAAGCCAAAAGTCCTATAACTCCAAATTTTATTATTGTTTCCTTTTTTTAAAAAAATGATCTTTAACATATTAAGGATGTCAATGATGATGAAAGAAGGAGGTTGATGCTTCTGTGTGTTTTCAATCTGGTATTGGTGATGATGAAATTTTAAATGTTTCTATTATGCTATATTTTGTTTGGTTTTTATTTTTGACTTTTTATATCTTTTTAATTTCTTTTTTGTTGTTGATCTTGTTTTTTTTTTTTTTGTGTTTTTTTAGGGCGAAAATAATTTATGTGAGGATATTGGTGATGTTTCCAAGATTATTGATTCCACTCTTAAAGTTGTTGGATTGAGTAATAATGTTGTGTATTGTTTTTATATTTTTATATTTTGTAATATGATGTACATGTTTAGTTTTTTTTTTTCTTGGACTAAAAAGGGTATTTAAAAGGATGATTTTGTCTTTATTCCTATTTAGTCTGCTAGTTATGGTCCTGAGAGCATTGAGAGTCCTACTGTGGTCTATATTGTTTTAAATTACTAATTTTAATTTTATTGTCTTTTGATTTATTTTTGGTTTCTGACCAGTGATTGAAAGTTTTTGAATGTGAAATTGTCGGTACATTCTCCATTGTAATGAATAAAACAAGTAAATGTTCCAATCCTTTTAAGTATAAAGTATAAAAAACGTGAAATATATTGAAAATATTCTAAAATGAGAAAAGCATATTCAATTTCATGTGAAAAATGTATTTCATATTTCAATTTCATTCAATTTTGAATTTTTTTGTTTTATTTTTTGTAAAATCCAAAAATTCTATAGATGTTCTTTTTTTCATTTTAGAATACTTTGAATATATTTTATGTTTCCAATACATGTTAAACAAATCTAAATTGAGCTCATTGAATACCCAAAAATTATGTATATATTTTTTTTCATTTTAGAATACTTTCAGTACAGTTCATATTTTAGTTGCACCTTAAACAATTTTGGATCGAGCTCATTGGAAACCCATAAATTTTGAATATGCTTTTATCATTTTAGAATATTTTCAATATACTTCATATTAATTAGAAATTAAATTCATGGGATGAATAATATGGATTTCAAGCTATAAAGTATGCAGAAACAATTTTAATTCTGAAGCCTAAGATAATTTGAATAGAACTTATATTTAATATAAGAGTTTTACTATCAAGTCACGTACTTGATGACTTTAGTGAGAATTGACTATTCAAATAATTATCATAACTCAAAATGGTAATGAAAAATGTCTTTTTATTAAATAAAATGATAAAGTCAAAACATGGTCATACATGATTAATCTAGTGCATATCACTAACAGAGTGTTCCTAATTATTCAAAGAAATGCTTGTATAAAAGTAACCCAAGAGCTCATAAAAGAAGAAAAAAATAAATGTCATAAAAAGTCTAAAAATTTATGCAATGAAACCTTTAATGTAATCTCTAAAAAAATAAAAAATATCCAAATACAAGCTAATGATATTGGCTATTGCTCCATTAATTTAAAAAAGGGAAAAAAAAGTATGAGGGAAAGAAAATAAAAATATGAAAAAGTGGAAAAAGGGAAAAAAAGGTTAGAAGAATAAAAACAAAGAGAAAATAAAAATAAAAAAAAGGAAAAGAATGATAAAAAAAAATAAAATATAAAAAAAGGGGAAATGAAAAATTTGAAATTCCATTAAAAAAAAAGGGAAGAAATATGGGTGTGTAAAATTCTCCCGACTCGAAAAATCAAACCAAACCAAGTAAATTCAGTTCAGTTTGGTTTTCGTTTTCTATCACCTCAAAAATTTCGGGTTAAACCTATATATATATATAATATAAAAAGAGAGGGAAAACAAAAAATTTCCACTAAAAAAAAAAGCAAAAGGAAAAAATAAAGGTGTGCAAAATTTGCCCGACTCAAAACCGAAGCGAACCAAGTAAATTTAGTTCGGTTTGGTTACCATTATCTTTTTAGCAAAATTATATAGGTTTAACCCGAATATTTTGCGGTGATAGATAATAGGAATGGAACCAAACAGAATTTACTTGGTTCGGTTTTATTTTTCGAGTCGGGTGAATTTTGCACACCCCTATTTCTTCCTTTTGCATTATTTTTTTTGTTTTGAGTGGAATTTCAAATTTTTTGTTTTCTCTTTTTTTTTAGATTTTATTTTTTTTTCTCATTCCTTTTTTTATTTTCTTTCCCTCATACTTTTTTTTTGTTTTCCTTTTTTTAATTAATGGATCAATAGCAAATATCATTAGATTGTATTTGCATATTTTTATTTTTATTTTTTTAGAGATTACATTAAGGGTTACATTGCATAAATTTTTATATTTTTTATGATATTTATTTTATTTTTTTATGAGCTCTAGAATTACTTTTTTACCAATATTTCTTTGAATAATTAGGAGCACTCTTCATGTTCATTTACATGGAAAAAGGGAAGACATGATGATAGATAACATGGATACATATTTATTATTTTCTTGGGCATCAGAATTAAAATTGTTTTTGCATACTTTGTAGCCTAAAATCCATATTATTCATCCCATGAATTTAATTTCTAATTTACAAGAACGTTATTTGACTTCTTGTTGTTGTTAGACTCACACTTGTGAAAAAAGTGAAAACGATGTCCCTAACTGCGGTTTCATTGTTTTTAATTTTGCTTTCACATTCCTGTGTACATGTGGCTTGCAAAGTATGAGTTTTCTTTTAATCTTTTTTTTTCCAAGGAAAAAGGAGTATACTAAGCTGCATTTTTACATTTTTTTCTTTTTACTAATAAGTGATAAGTTGTATAATAAAAATAGGGTAATTAATTTTTAATTATATACGTGAAAAAATGTGAAATTTAGATAAAGTTTTTAGTCATTTCTTTATTTTGTTTTTGTTTTGACATAATTATAGCAATGTTAATGAAGTTTCTGTAGACTTTTGATAACTATCTGATGGTGGTCCATGCCCTGCCTATGGCCATGGCTAGCACAAGCCAAAATGTCCTATAACTTCAAATTTTATTATTGTTGCCCTTTTAAAAAATGATCTTTAACATATTAAGGATGTAAGTGATGATGAAAAGAAGGAGGTTGATGCTTCTGTGTGTTTTCAGTCTGGTATTGGTACTGGTGAAATTTTAAACGTTTCTATTACGCTATATTCTGTTTGGTTTATATTTTTTACTTTTTGTATCTTTTCATTTATCCTATATATAGCCTTGATTAGGATAATTCTAAAGGAATGAGAAAAAACTAAATATAAAAAAAAGGAAAAAAAATTGAAATTCTACTAAAAAAAGAGAAAAAGGAAGAAATAGGAGTGTGTAAAATTCGCCTGACTCGAAAAACCGAACCGAACCAAGTAAATTTAGTTCAATTCGGTTCCCGTTATCTATCACTGTATACTAAACCTCATTGGATTATTCTTTTCCAAAATGTAGTACTGAAAATTAAAAATGTTTAAATATGATTCGTACAAATAATTGAGACCATATAATATGCTAAAGCACACATATTATGCCATAGTATCCAATTTTTATTCCAGGCATAGTAAATTGCAGTTATATGCTAATGAACTCCTCATGCAGATTATCAACAACTCAAAGCATTCTAAAAAATGCGGACATTAACCAGAGCAAAACAAAATAATAATACTCTTAGGCAACCTTCCCACAATGTAAAACACACTAAGCAAGTTTCAGAAAAGGGAGAGAATGATCGAAATGAGGAAATACACAACATAAAAAATGTCCACATAATAGAAGAGCTTTAGAATTATCCTAATCAAGCCTATCTATAGGATAAATGAAAAGGAAGAAAATAGCAATGTCAACTCCAAGATGCCTAGAAGTTGAAATATGAAGTAACAAACAACATCTTTTTGGGCTTAGCTGAACATGTGAAAATATGCAACAACAAAAGAAATGTTTTAACATGATGAACATCAACAAAGTAAGGATCGCGATGGTCATCATACCGTCACAGAAGGTGAGACATGGTTGTCGAGGCAAGAATCTTACAATCATCACGAATTGGGCTGCTTAGGGACAGTGACGATGGTCGCACTTGTGACGACCGTCTCACATTGCTCTATTTTTTATTTATTTATTTATTTTTTATTTTTTATTTTTAAATTAATCAACTTTGGATCATTTCAAATTGCTCGGAACAACCTTGAAGCTCACTCTAAAACATAATTTATAAAAATAAAAAATAAAAAAAATAAAACACGATTATACTAAAAATAAAAATAAAAATAAAAATAAAAACAAGAATAATAGAAATAAAAATGTAAAAGAAATAACAAAGAAAAATTAAAGTAAATAATTTGGAATTGTGTCCTAGAAATGCTAATTTAAGGTCTTTAACTTGACCAAATTTTGGATTTATTGCACTAATGGTACCATAATTTTGTCTTATGTTTCAAAATGGTATTAGATTTATAATTTTTTTCTTTTCAGTTACTAAAGTTTTATTTTTGTTTCAAATTAAAGTACATATATGATCAAATTTAGCATGTGTGATATAATAAGTATATTTTTAATATATTCTTCACGTAAGCATCCCATTAAGCAATTTAATTATTTTATGGGCTTTATAAAATAAATTTTGCTAAAATTCTATTTTATGAGGTCACCAAGATAATTAGACTGTTTAATAGAATGCTTATATGATGAATATATTAAAAATATATTTATTTTAGCTACCACGTATATTAAATTTGATCGGATATATTCGAAATACTTTAATTTGAAATAAAAATAGAACTTTAATAACTGAAAAGAAAAAAATTAAAAATGTAATACCAATTTAAAACATGGGACAAAATTATAGTATCAACTATGCAATAAACCCCAAATTTCTGCTTGATCACTAAGGAGAATTGATCAAACAATAATTCACCCCTCTTGAATTTGCTTAATTGACTCTTAAAATTAATATCAATCACACCATTTTTATTCCTTATGTCGCTATACATATCAACACACTCAAATTTATATTATATACTTATCTTTGTTTTTTTTTTTTAAGATTAGATTTTAATCATTTGACATAAAATGACTTATGCTGTTATTTGATCAAACATAGCTTCATGCATCTCTAGTACATCATAGGCTTAACACAACACAAATATAGATTTTGTTTTTTTGTTTTTGTTTTTTCTATGAATGGAAAACAAATTATCTAAAGTGAATAAAGTAAAAAATAGCATCTAACTCAAAAATAATAATCTTAATCACATCTTTGTTACATGAAAATATTGTTTGTCAAAAGTCATAAACTTTTTTTCTTCACCTTTACAACCAAAAAAAAAATCAAATATATTTTTATAGATAATATAAAAATACAATTGAAGCTAAATATATGTAGACTATGATTGTTTTATCTTTAAAACAAGTAAAAATAATGAATTATAATATCCTAATTTGACTACCTTGAAAGTGAAGTCAAGTGATGTAAAATTATTGCAGGAGCCCTCCCATCATTAGTTAGAGAAGTTATATTGCATTTAGGGCTAAGCAGAATCCAACCGTGCCTAACTTTCCAAACTGACTCGAACTGAAAAAATTGTCCATATGGCAGTTCAGCTTAAAGGGTTGGGGAAGCTCGATTTTTGGATGTCGATTCGGGGGGACTTAATGTCCAACTGAATCAACCCGAATTTTCAAGATTCTCTTAATATTATGCGATGTCGTTTTTGAGGAAAAGGGGGACTATAAAAAGAAAAAACCCTACACTTCCTCTTATTTCTCTCCTAGCCGCCCTCTCCTTTCCTCTCCTCTCTATCTCTAACCTTAACCTTATTTTTTTTATTTCTCATCTCCTCTAACCCTAATCCTAATCACTCACTTGTCTTTATTTTTGGTCTCTCAAAGTAATCATTTTGATTACTTTTAGTCTCTTTTCGTTAACTTAAACACAAAATAAACAAACACATTATATTCATCATTTCATATCTGTTTGTGTTGGTAATTTCTTGGTTATGTGTTTATTTGTTTGATGATTAACATGATCTCATTAATTTTGAATGGTTAGTGGAAGCTTCATGGCTTGTTATCAATGATTCATATAGGTTTTATTTTTTTTTTATCTTTCAATTTACATGGAAAGTGGATCTTTTTTATACATTTGGTTTATATTTCTATTTTTAATGTACATGCAAAATCAAATTTTTTTTAGATATCATCTTTAAAAAGTTTGATCTGGTTAATTTTTAGTGATTGTTTATTTTTATCTTCTATTTGTTATTTGTGGATTAATTTTTTTAGTGATTGTTTAATTTCTTCTTTGATTTTTAGTTATTTCTTTTTTTATGTGTTTCATTTTTTAAAGATTTGTACTCTTTAAAAATTTTTACATTTTATTTGTGAAAGAATTTTATCTAATATTTGATTGTTATTTATGCATTCATCTTAATAGATCTAATATTTATTCAAAATTTTTTTGATAGATCTAAGTTTTTATTCCATTTGTTAGTCAACCTAATATTCTTTTTTTTTATAAAAAATGAAATGCTTGCATGTAAACGAACTTAATATTAACTTGTTTTTTTGTTTGTTATATGGATTTGTGATAAATCAACTATGATATGGACTTTGGTATTTTTGATCTATGTCTGTGAGTGTTTGTGTATTTCTAGGTTTGTTTTACCTTGTTGGTGGGTATGTTTTAGTGGAAAAGAGTTTTATGCAATCTATGGGTTCTTATTTTCTTTGATTAGTTATAAGAAAAGAGTTTTTGTTTTTAGTAATTTGCTTAAGTAAGACTTTTGGGGGTTGTGTTCTATATGACTATGTTTGTAGTGTTTCTGGATTGTAAATGGTGGAAGCTTAAAGCTTTAAGTTATAACTCTAAAAAAGTGAAAGCTGAAAGTGAAAACTGTTGCATTTTAAACCCATAAGCATATGGTTGTGGTTGCAGTAGATAGATATCGTTCCCTCAAGGACTATATATTGATTACTAACAATTTTTACCTATGATCTCAGCTAGTAAATTGAGTAATTTAGTAAGGGTTAAAATTCAAATAACAAAAACTTAATTAGAAGTAAAATCAAATATTAGTAAACATAGAGTCTAGGTTTAGTTTCACTATTCCAATCCAATTAAGAACACATTTTTAAGCAAAAATCTTGAATTCAGTTAAAAGTAATTACTCTAAAATACTTAAAGACTCTCTCAAGTTCAATTAAGCATACAATGATTAATATCTAACATATTCTCATGATTAATAATTTAAACCAAGCTCATTAAGATTTTTAGCAGTTAATTTGTCACTGTAGTCTACTGTCGTAACTCTCTGAAGAGCTCGCCTATTCTCGTGGTCAAGTGATCTAAGTTATAGGTTTCTTAAGCTAATGAATTCTCCTAACTCTCATTGGTGAATTCATCCATAAACATGTAATCAAATAGGTCTGGAATGATAACAAGATAAATATTATAACATAAATAATTAATTGAAAATTAAATCAAATATAAAAACTTGTGTTCAAATCATGTCATGGAAAGAAAACTTAGCCACACATGGCTATGGTGAAATCCATAATTATAATCAAGAAGATAAAAAGATGAAACAGAAAATAAAATAAGCCTTTAGTCTTATCTTTTAGTCTTCGTTGATTTCTGTCTGGTCGTCCCCTTTTTCTCTATGTCTCTCCCCCGTTCATTCCTCCTTTTGTGAAAAGGGTGTTTTATTCTTAATATAATGCTAGGGTATTAAAAGAATCCTCTTTGATTTCTAATTCCTTCTTATTTTCAAAATAGGAAAATTTTCCCTTTGTGACATACTTTTTAGGCACGACCATACACTAATTCAAAGTAATATGCGAATATACTTAGCACACTGTACGACTTCTAACATAGGCAAGTTTATTAGCCGTGCATCATTTTGGGTCAGAAATCTTCACTCACACGGCATGGTGATGCCGTGTTGAAATTCAAGTGTATTTGGCTTCTTCATGGCTCACACATGGCTTCATAAGCTTCTTCATCACACGACATGGTGCGTGCTATGCTATATAAAAAACATAACAATTCCTTTTTCTTTATGGGGCCCACACTAGACCTAAAATACAAAATCAATTAAAAATCAAATAGAACTTCTTAAATATACAATAAATAATAAGAATCCTAATTAAATAATAACGTATAAAAATCTCCTAATTAAACCCAAAAACTACTTAAATTAATTTATTCCTTATTTAAAATTTATTAAAATTCAACTCTAAGACACATAAATAATAAACATATCAAATTCCCCCACACTAAATCTTTGTTTATCCTTAAGAAAAAACCAATTTTGTGTTAGTATAAGGTGTGCCCTAGTGGCATTCTTGTAATTATTTAGATATTGTATATAATCCCTGTGGCAATAAAATATTATTTTAAATAAATATGTTATTTTTTTGAGTATTTATCCTTTAGTATTATGTTGAATAAATTTATTATTAAAGAGTTGATAATATGAGTTATAAATTTATTCAGTACATGTACTATAAATTGTTCATAGTCGATTAATTAATATTTGGATAATATTAATTAGATTATCACCTCTATCTATTTTCCTTAATTAGTGTGAGAAACTAATAGTGGGAGGTAGCGAATCTTATGCTACTTGATATGAGTGATCAGAATAGACATGTCGATACTCATTGGATGGGTTAATCGAATAGTGACATTAGTATTGTGATTGCAAGGATATTCACATATAATCAACAATCACAATCTAGATTATAATGGTGCATATAGTCCTTTGACTTGAGGTGGCATAATCATCCACATTTAGGTGGTTAGAGTTTGTTACTGCTTACATACTTGTGTTAATAATCACATGGGTATATGGCGTGTGGTGGCTCTAATTAGTTAAATGTAGGGATGAATGTTTAACCAAGATGGGATTCATTACCCAGTGTGAAATGGGATAGATCCTATGCTATCTAAGTTTATTCTTGATGAATAAATTCCTGGCCATGATAAATACAACACAGTCTGAAAAAACATTTCAGTACTAGAAAGAGTTCTAGTATTTGTTGTATTTTATCAAGAATTAAAACTTAAGATGAGGTCATATAATAAAGCTATTAGAGATTGATAATACCTTGACTCTAGGCTATATTGGGATCTTTAATGAAAGGAATTTAGTGCACTGTAATTATGATCAGGTTCGTGTGAATCATAATATGCATTCATTTCTAATTGGGTAGTTGTGGTATCGATACTAGGGGTCACTCACAGCTTATGAGAACTAAATGTGAATAATTGGGATTTTCACATTTAGAATTGAAAAGAGTTTCAAATAATATTAAATGTTAATATTATATTTTCTCATTGCCATTTAGACATGAACTTAGTAAGTAACACCTAATAGAGTTTTATTTATTCACTATAGTATTAATCTAATTATTGATTAAAAGAGTTTAATCAATTAATCAAGATTAATAGAATTAGATTTATGTTTTTGAACAATGATTCTAGTATATCATGAAATCTAATCCAAATAAGAGTATTATTTATTAATTAATATTTAATTAATATTGGATATTAATTAATATATATTAAATGAATAAATACATATATGTTGTTATTTATTTATGGACTTATATTAATGGTCCAAATTGGTTTGGACATAGGCCAAAATTTATTTTGGACCAAAGATTAATTAAAGTCCATATCTATGTATATGTATAATTTTATATGTAAAATAATACATTTGATGTATACTTTACATACAAATTTATACATTAATATGTGTAGGTGGCAAGCTCAATTATTGAATTAAGCAAGGTGGCATATTAATTAAGTGGATATTTCTAAAGTATGCCTAAGGTGTCATTTTTAATCATTTAGATGGTTAGGTGTATACCTAAGGTGGCATACTTCATAATCACTTAATTAATTATTGCATACTTTTCCTTAGTGGAAAATTACTACACATATATCTTTTGATATATCTAAGGCAAGTCAAGTGACTTGGTAAGAGAAGGGAGAGGCAACATAATGCTTAAGTGAGTTTTTGCTTAAAGAGTTAAGAAAAATCACTAAGTAATTTTGGTTATGATAAGATCATAAACCAAAAATAAACACAACATATACTAAACATATACTCTATACTTGTGCTTTTAATTAAATTAGTACAAGTTAATTAACACAAGTAAGTGATAGATAAGACTTTGGTGTTTCAAATTAGAGGCCTTACATTTGGAGGGCTAAGTATTTAATTCAAGGAATTGAATAAGAGGAAGACTAAGTTCTGCAATAAGTAAGTTTAAAAACTTATAATTAATTAGTTATTTGTTTGTATATTGCTTAATTTATTTAGTTGTGTATTTCAATGCAATTTGAATCCTGAGCAAATGAAGTTCTTCATTTTATGAAGGGTTATGATGAATAAAATTTTGAAATTTACTCTATTTAGACTTGTGCTTACTACACATATATTTATGTCTAAATACCATAACTGATTTCTTACATTTTGAAAATATTAAACACAAATCAAAACTAAGGACATACAACTTCTAAGACATGAAATCTTGATAACACTGAGATTAAAACATGTTTACTAAAGAAGATAGTTAGATAAAAACTCAATAAAGGAATAATTTATTAGTTATAACCCAAGCACATAACCCTTGGAAATCAAGTGAGAATAAATCCAGAAAAGAAAACATTAAAGCTTCTAGTTCTTTTTAATATGTTTGTGAATGCATTTTACGCTCTATTTCACAATTTTTATTTTTCTCTCCATTCAAATCTTTCCACTCTAAGTAATCCCTTGCCGTTCCTATATTACTAAGTGTGGATACCATTGAGTGGGTCCTATGGATACTCATACCTTAATCAGGGCATTGGAGTAGATTTAAAGAGTATAAGGATTTAGATTTAAATATTGCTCTTACTTAAAGAATGAGAGATTTTTTTTAATTGAAATTCAAAATGCAATCCTTCCTAAAATCATGCACAATTTTAATCGCTAGGATCATGCTTAGATTAGAAGAACTAAATTCTAATACATAAAGACTATATAAAACAATCTTAATTAATAAACCATCTGATAATTTGGTAATTCAATTAAGAGACAAGATTATACACTGATATATTCTCAAGTGTGATAGAGTATCAAAAGTAAATTTTAAAAAAAAGTTTAGGACAAACAAATCATTAACATGGAGAAATGAGTTGAAAATTAATAGACCCTAAATAATTTATTTATTTATTTTAGCTGAAATGAAAAGATAAAAACTAATAAGCGAATCAATCGAAGCACCCCCGTATATTATCCATAACATTATCCTTAATGAAAATTGAAAATATAAAAGATAAAAGGAACATTAAAAAGGAAAAGTAGGAGAAAGGGTACTGCCTTGAAATTATGTATTCGTCCAAAAGAGAGCAAAAGGTAGAAAACTAATAAAGAGAAATATAAAACTAAAATAATAAAACAACACATATAATATTCAAAAAGAAAATATTAGAAAAATAAGAAAAATCATAAAACATAATTATAAATAGAAAGCAACATCAATCATCCATAGGAGCATAATCATCCAAGGAAACTCTAGTGTCATCCAATGGATTAGTGTCTTCATGAAGCTCCTCAGTAGTAGCAGTAGAGGTAGAACTAGGAAAAATAGGTCTGGGAGGAAGAGGTATACCTTGAGCCTGACATAAACTCGAGACACCATCAATAACCCAGTGTAGAAGCTCTGTATGATATTGAAGAGTAGCCTCAAAAGGTGGAGGATAGGAATATGAGGAAGGTCCAACAATGTGACAAGCTTGTAGAGGTGGAGGTGCGGGTGTGTGTGTTTGCTATGGCTCATCGGCACCCAACTCAATCGGATTAGTAATGAGAACATATCGACCATCCTTAACTGTGACCACCTTAATCTTTTTCACAATAGTGATATTAAAGGGCAATATGGTGCAAAGCTGAGTCATATTGGTAAGGGAATAAAAAACCTATAGATTCCTAGCAAGCCTAGTGATATATGAACCCCCACATAGGGCTCCCTTCATTTTTCTTTAAACACATCCATATAGAAAGCAAAACCATATCCTAAATGAGGCACTATACCCTTAATAAAATAATGCACATAAAATAATCTCTAAGTGTGACACATCCAATACTCTTCCTTTGACCACAAATAGTGCTAGTTATTAGGCACTGTAAATAACACTATTTAGAATGGGCTATATTAGTGCTCTTGTTAACCCTAGGGTCATAGGTTTGTTGGGCAACTCCTATATGTATAATCTCCCTCCAAAATTGATGATAGTTTACGGGTTTAAGAGTACTTTGTGCATTATTAAGTGCACCACTAATAACATATAGAGCATTATAAAAACCACAATGTATAACAAATTCATTCAAGGAAAAGGAGAATCGTTTCCCTCATGATTGGAAGAGCACCACATTTTTCTTATTAAAGTCAACAAGATTTTTGGGGTTGAATAAAAAAGTGGATAAAAACTCCAAAACTAACTCATGAAAAATAGGCTCTTTAATTCTTATAAAATCCTCCCAGTTAGAGTTATTAATCATGCTTAAGACTAATTCATTCAAGCCTATAATAGTAAGATCTCCTAATATAATATGATTTGAAGAATGTATTAGAAGGGGAAATAAAGTAGCACATGTTTTTTTTTTTTAAATAAGGATTGGTGAAACGAAGAAATGGGTGAGACATACCAGATTGGCTTATTTAATCATGGCGTAAGGAAGTTAGAGATGTGGGTGGTGGTGCACTCGTACTAGAAGGGTGAGTGGGTGGAGGGGAAGATATGGTATGGGTCCACTTCTTGGATGATGATGGTGACTTCCTAGACACTTTGGATTTTTCAATACGTAGAGAATAAAAAGGAAAACAAAGAAGTGTGGTTTTTAGAAAGAAGAAATAAGGAAGAAAGATGGTTAATGAAGTCAAGGAGGAGGAGACAAGGAAGAAAAATTGGGAGAGAATGGTGTAGGAGAAATAGATAAGTAAAAAGAATGGATTTGGGGCTAAGTTTATAGAAGTGGGTGTTTATATAGAGGGATTGGAACATGGGTTTGGGATAACCATGTTGGGGTGTATAATATGGGAAGTGAATGGCATGGCCTTCTATGTCGTTGCTTAAATACTATGCAACATAAGGCATGACATAGCATGGATATGCCATGTTGTCATACCATGTTGCATTCTAGGAAAATTGGTGAATATGAAACATGGCATGGAGAAGATGATAACATGAAATGTAAGGATGCAGTGTTAAGGTGGTTATAACTTGACATGATGCTGTGTGATGATGGTCTTAACATGACATGATGCCATGTTATGATGTTGTGTGATGATGGTCTTAACATGACATAATGTCGTGCAATGAAGGTCTTGACATGGCATAATGAAGGTATTGGCATGATATGGAGATGTCATGTCAGCATGGGTTGACACGACATGGGGAAGGTTGATAACACGACATGCAAACTGTGTTAGGTGCTCAATGGTTGATGAGTGACATGGCATGGTGATGCCATGTTGTCATGTCGTGTGATAGTCTAGAAGATAATTGGGAATGTGACACGACACAAATATGCCGTGTAATGAAGCTGTGACACAATCTGTAACTTATGGAGTTTTAAAACACGGTGTGAATATATCGTGTTAACATGCCGTGCAGTGTGCATATAAATTTGTACTTAGACATAACTTCTGACATGACCATGCATTACCCCGTGTAATCATGCAAACTTGCTCCTTGAAGTAGTAGTTCTTTATGATAATTGTAGTCTTGATCCTATAGAAGAAGTGAAGTAAATTAAGTAATAAATAAAAAAATAAAGGAGAGAAAAGACTAAAATGAAATGAGATTTAAAAAGAAAAATGATTGGGTCGCCTCCTAATTAGTGCTATTTTAAGGTCTTTAGCTCGATCATTCTATGATAAGCTCAAATGGATCTTTAAGTGTATAAGAGACACTCTTCAAATTGGCTTCCTTTGCATAGTAGGGCTTAGGATGTTGCCCATTGACTTTGAAGGTTTCTTTTGCCTTATTTAAAATCTCAACTACTTTATGAGGGAAGATTTGCTTGATTCCAAAAGGTCCAAACCATCGAGACTTGAGTTTCATTAGAAATAACTTTAGTTTAAAGTTAAATAGCAATACCAAATCTCCTTTTTAAAACTCTTTTTTGTACAGATGTTTATCATTCCATCTTTTCATTCTTTCCTTGTAAATTTTAGTATTCTTATAGGCATCTATATGAAACTTTTCAAGTTCATTCAACTAAGGGAGCCTTTTTACACTAGCCTTTGCTAAATCAAAATTTAGAAACCTTATAGCCCAAAATGCTTTATATTCTAACTTAACTGGGAGATGACACGATTTTCCAAAAACTAACCTAAATGGTAAAGTCCTAATTGGAGTTTTGAAAGTTGTTCAGTATGCCTATAGTGCATAATTGAAACTAATGGACTAATCCTTTCTCTAGGCATTGATTGTCTTTTCCAGTATAGTCTTCAGTTCCCTATTTGAGATTTCCACTTGTCCACTGGTCTGAGGGTGGTATGGTGTAGCCACTTTATGCTTGACTTCATATTATGCTAGAAGAGATTCAAATTGATGATTGCAGAAGTAAGAACTGCCATCGCTAATTGTAGCTCTAGGGGTGCCAAAGCAAGTAAATATATTCCTCCTGAGGTACTTAATGACTACTTTAGCATCATTGGTTGATGAAGCGATTGCTTTCACCCACTTAGACATATAATCAACCCTAACCAATATATATTTGTTCCATAGGAGCTTAGGAAAGGTCCTATAAAATTAATGCCACACATATCAAATAATTCAATTTTAATAATATTTGCGGGGGGCATTTCATTCTATATTCTAATGTTGCTTGTTCGTTGGTAACAGTTGCATTTGAGTATAAATTGCCTTGCATATTTAAAGAGAGAGGGCTAGTAAAATCCACTTTGAAGTACCTTTACTGCTATTTTGTTAGAGCTTGCATGTCTCCCACACTTAAGTGAATGGCAACGAGTAAGTACTTCTGAAATTTCTTCGTCTAGAATACACCTTCATAATAATCCATCCCTATATCTCTTATGTAAATAGGGCTTGTCCCAGAAGTATTACTGAGAGTCCTAAAAGAATTCTTGTTTTGATGGTAATTAATGTTCGATGGAAGAACACCATATGCAAGGTAATTCATAAAATCTACATACCATAGGACACTTTGCCAAACTCTTATAAGTTATTCTCTTGTAAGGTCATATAAGATTAGAAGAGAGTCTAGATTAACACTTCACTTAAGGTAGGAAAGGTGATCAGTAACCAAATTCTTGATTCTTTTATGATCTCAAATCTCTAGGTCAAATTCTTATAAAAGAGGGATCTAACGAATGAGTCTTGGTTTAGCATCCTTCTTTGTTATGAGGTACTTAAGGGTTGAATGGTCGGTGTAGACAATCACTTTACTTCCTACTATATATGAATGAAATTTGTCTATAGCATGTACCATAGCTAGAAGTTCCTTCTCAATTATTGCATAATTTATTTAAGCTTCATCGAGAGTGTGACTTATATAGTAGATGGCATAGGCTTGTTTATCTTTTCATTGCCCTAAGACAACTCCTATTACATAGTCACTAGTGTCACACATGATTTTAAAAGGAAGGCTCCAGTCTAGTGGTTATGGGACAAGTGCTAAAATAAGTGCTTCTTTTAACTTGTGGAAAGCAGAAAGACATTCATTAGTAAATTTGAAAGGAACTTCTTTGGTAAGCAAATTAGTAAAAGGTTTAGCGATTTTGGAAAAATCTTTAATGAAGCATCAATAAAACTCAGCGTGTTCTAGAAAACTCCGTATTCCCTTAATAGAGGTAAGGGTGGAAGTTTCTCTATCACTTCAATTTTTGCCCTGTTGACTTTAATGCCATTTTCAGACATAATGTGTCTGAGCACCACTCCTTTAGTTGCCAAAAGTAACACTTTTCCTAATTCAACAGAAGGTTAGTGTCTTCATACCTCTGTAACTCTTTACATAGATCATCAAGACAATCATCAAAAGAAGCACCATATACAAAGAAATCATCCATACAAACCTCTATAGTGTCCTCAATGAAATCATTAAAGATAGACATCATGCATCATTGGAAAGTAGCGAGAGCATTACACAGCCCGAAAGGTATTCTTCTATATGCATATGTTCTATAAGGTTTTCTCTTGATCATCAAGGTGTATAGGTATTTGAAAAAACCAGAGTATCCATCCAAGTAATAGAAAAATGAATCATTAGCTAACCTGTTTAAGAGTTGGTTAATAAATGGTAGAGGGAAGTGATCTTTTCTAGTTTCCTTATTTAATTTTCTATAGTCAATGCACATGCGCTAACCTATGATAGTCCTAGTTGGGATTAACTTATTGTTCTTATTTTTCACTGCTATCATACCTCCCTTCTTAGGGACTACATGGATTGGACTAACCCACTAACTATTCGAGGTAGGATAGATAATCCATGCATCGAGTAACTTCATAATCTCTTTCTTAACCACCTCTTTCATGTTAGAGTTTAGCCTTCTTTGATGTTCTATGGTGGGTTTAGCATCATTTTCCATGTGAATCCTATGCATGCATATTAAAGCACTAATCCCCTTTAGGTCATCTATGGTATAACTTATTATCTTTTTATGAGGCCTAACACTCCTAACTAATTTGTCTACTTGTTCATTAGTTAAATCAAAATTCACAATGATAGGATATGTAGAGTTAGGGCCAAGAAAAGTATACCTCAAAGATGGAGGAAGAGTTTTGAGCTTTACCTTAGGTGCACTTTTCTCCTCAATCATACAAAGGCTTTCTACAATAATGGGTAAGGGCTCATACCTGGTTGATTTATGTTTATTCAATACTGGACTTGCACTAAGGTAGTGTTCATACATTTCCACCTTTTCATAAATGTCATCCTATGTAACATCATGGATCAAGCTTGCTTCTAGGGGGTTATGGGTGAGTTGCTTTTCAAAGCTCTTTTGCACATAAATTTTTTATTATATCCACTCTAAAACAGGTTCCCATCATTGAGGAATGTTTTTCCACTTTGAAAACATCAAAATCCACCTTATTATTTCTAATTTCTAGCAAAATCTTTGCTCTATTGACGTTAATGACTACTCCTACTATGGCTATGAATGGCCATCCTAGTATGATTTGAATGTGGCCATCTTCCTCCATTTTTAGGATGATGAAATCTCTAGGTACATATTAGTCTCTAACTTTGACCGGGATGTCTTCCAGAATTCTGTAGGGGTAGATGATAGATTTATCTATGAGTTGTAGCGACACTATTGTTGGTTGTGGCTCACCAATGTTGAGTCATCTACAAAAGGAAAGAGGAATTATATTTACACTTGCACTAAGATCACATAGAGATTTACTTATAAATTCTTTTCCAATGGTATAAGGGATAGTGATACTCCCTAGGTCATTAAGCTTTTAGGGAAGCTTATTTGAGTGATAGCACTGCATTCCTCATTAATAGGAATGGTCTTATGATCCTCCCATTTTCTCTTATGTGAGATGATATCTTTTAACAATTTAGAGTATGTAGCAATTGTATTGATCATATTTAGGAGAGGTATATTTAGTTTGAGTTATTAGAATGACTTTATAAACATCTCAAACTATCTGTCTAACTTGGATTTTTATTATCTTTATGGAAATGGCAGTGGCAGTACTAAGGGTGGTGAGTCCTTCTTCTCCTTATTGGTGTTTTGTAATTGCTCAGTCTTCTCCTCTTTAGTGTTATGAATGGTTTCTGTAATATTGTTCTTGGTCTCTATTTCATGAAATTGCTTTATGCTTCTAAGTGTGACCACCTTAGCCTATTCTCTAGGATTTTAAGGTTGACTAGGAAACATTCCACTCTACATTGAACTTAAAGCTTGTGATGCAATTTGGTTCTCTAACATCTTATTGTGGGTAAAAAGTTATCCCACTTGAGATGTCAGATTCTTTATCGCTTCCTTTTGCTCCTCTTGGTCTTATTGGTACCTCTCTTAATCTTTTAGGAATTTCTCCATTATCACTTCAAGGTTATACTTTGGTTCACTTTATTGAGGGAAGGCATTGTTTTGTTGAAATCTAGGAGGCAGTTATTTGAACCCCTGATAGGTATTTTGTACTCCTCCTTTGTTAGACCATGAAAAATTTGGATGGTTTCACCAACTTAGGTTGTAGGTGTTAGAGTAAGGATTCCTTTCATTCCTTTAGAAATTATTAAGTGCATTTAACTTCTTAATAGAGAAATCTCGAGAAAAACCTCCTTGACACTTTAGGGTTGAATGTCCTCCTCCATAATTCTCACAGGAATAGACAACCATAGAGTTTAAAAGTTTAGTGGATGCCTCCAATTTCTTAGTGAGCAACTCAATCTTCGCATTAAGGAGATTTTAATTATCCACTTCATGCATTCCTGCCACTTTCTTTGGTGTGCTTCTCTTGCCATGCCATTGGTAGTTTTTAGATGCCATAGTCTTAAGAAGATTATAGGCATCATCAGGTATCTTACTCATGAATGAGCCTTAGGCAGTTGCATCAATAGTGATCTTTATTGTCTCTGTCAAGCTTTGTGGAAGGTTTAAATAAGCAACCACTGTGGAACTCTATGGTGAGGGCACTATCTTTGTAAATCCTTAAAACATTCCTAAGCCTTATAAAGAGATTCACCACCATGTTGAGTGAAGCTTGTGATCTCTTATTTGAACTTTACTATTTTTCTTGGTGGGAAATACTTACCTAAGAATGTCTTTAACATTGTATCCCATAAAGTGATTGATTATGGTGCTAATGATTTGAAAAGAGTCCTAGAGGGGGGGGGGGGTTGAATAGGACTATAAAAAAATGAGAAATTAAAAGAATTCTTTGCAAGAATTGAATGGAAGTTAAGAACGAAGAATGAAGAACATAAAAATGTAAGGAGTTTGAATTCAACAACAATCCTATGACATCACCTAACTTATCCCCAAGTTAAGATTTTTAATTATCCACAATCTTATTCACAAGATTGAGATTACACAAGAGTTTTATGGCTCACTCTTACAACCTTACAACTTGAGTTTTCAAGGCTCACTCAAAAACTAAATCCTCAGTGTTTTAATGGATAACATTTAAACCAATTCCTTTAGAAATAAATCTCACTTCCCTTCTAATCTATCTTAAGATTTAAGATAAAGAGAAATTCTATTTGTAACACACAACCAACTCTCACAAGACTTATACAAACAAAGAATTATTTAAGAGAATTTGAGAGCTCAATTGAATGCTTAAGAAAGAATGAATGATAAACAAGTTTCTTAACTTCCATTCAGCTTTAGAGGTGTTTATATAGATACTCAAAGATATAGCTTTTGGAGGTGAAAATAATGTGTCCAACATCTATATTTTGAATCTAATGTTTCTAATTTTGAATTATTGAAAGTAATGCTGTCAGACAGCTATGCATGGATTGAAATCATGATTGGCTATTGAAGATGTTGAATTTTCTCATACTTTCTTTATTAAAGTTGTAAATATTTAACTTATCTTTCTATATCCTTTTGAATAACCTTCATTAAATGTATTTAGCTTAAGATATGTCAAAAATATTAAGAGCTATACAATCTAAAATGCAGACTACTGTCATACAACTATGCGTAAGTTAAAGCCATGATTTTATATTAGTGAAGTTTGAATTTGCCCATAAATTTTTGATAAAATTATAGATATTTGACTTATCTTTTCATATCATTTTGAATCACTTAAATTGGACTTCTGTAGCTTAAGATATGTTTAAAATATTGAGAGCTATGCAATTTAAAATGTAGACTACTATCATACAACTATGCACAAGTTGAAGCTGTGATTTTCTATTGGAGATGTTTGAATTTTCCTACATTTTCTTCATGAAAGTTATGGATATTTGACTTAGCTTTTCATATCATTTTGAATTACCTCAATTGGACTTTTTTAGCTCAAAGATATGTCTAAAATACTAAGACTTATGCAATCTAAAATGGTAACTGCATACATTGATTTCGACTTAATATTTTCATACCCAAATGAACTAGGATTTTGACAAGCAAGCCTAACTCAAAAAGCTCAAGATGTCTACTTTAAATGTGAAGAAGATAAATTCTTATTATAAAGCTTTATAGATGTCAAAAGCCTCCTTAAATCTTAGAGGTTAAATCAACCTAAGATAATTATACTTCTTTTAACTTCCAATGGAGTCCTAACTTATACACACTTAAAAAAATAAATTAAATGCTCAAAATTAAGTTTTTCAAGATCAAAATTAGAATTGATTATTGCTAATTTCAATAAGACTGTAGCTATAATTTAGCCTTATCCCTCAAAGAAAAAGGGAATAACCTAAGCTTTATTGCATTAAGACTAACCCCATTCATCTTAAATGTATCATAAATCTCTAAAAACTGAGCTAGATAGGCATTAGGATCCTCACTTAGGAGACCTCCAAACTAAAATTTTGAGGTCATTTGGATTATCACTAGTTTGATTTCAAAAGTGTTGGCATTGATAGTGGTCTGACAATACTGTTATGGGTATCTCCTGGATTATGCATTATGTACTCTTGAAGAGCACGATTCCTACCCAGTGGTGGTGGTGCTTGATATTTAACCATTTTTTGCTTGTCTTTCTCATGCTTTTCCTTTTGATTTTTCTTGCATGATTTCTCAATTTTAGGGTTTATCTTTTCTAAGTTCATCCCCTTGGATCGAGTGTTCATAAGCCAACAAAAGTTACCTGAAAATCAATTAGCAAATTAAGTTGAAAGAATACTAGTCTAAGAAAAGTAAAAATTAAATTAATATTAATATTGCCAGTTCCTAGCAATGGTGCCAAAAACTTATTGTATTTTAAACTCGTAAGTGCATAGTTATGGTTGTAGTAGATAAATATCGTTCCCTCAAGGATTTTATATTGATTACTAATAATTTTTACCTATAATCTTAGCTAGTAAATTGAGTAATTTAGTAAGGGTTAAAATTTAAATAGAAAAAACTTAAATGAAGTAAAATCAAATATTTATAAACACAGAGTTTAGGTTTAGTTTCACTATTATTAAAATTATGAACACATTATTAAGCAGAAATCATGAATTCAATTAAAGGTAATTGCTCTAAAATACTTAAAGACTCTCTCAAGTTCAATTAAGCATGCAAGGATTAAAATCTAACATACTCTCATGATTAATAATTTAATCCAAGCTCATTAAGATTTTTAGCAATTAATTTATCACCATAATCTACTGTCATGACTCCCTGAAGAGCTCACCTACTGTCATAGTCCAGTGATTTAAGTTCTAAGTGTCTTAAGCTAATGAATTCCCCTAACTCTCATTGGTGAATTCATCCAAAAACATGCAATCAAATAGGTCTGGAATGATAATAAGATAAATATTACAACATAAAGAATTAATTGAAATTCAAATCAAATATAAAAACTTGTGTTCAAATCATATCATGGAATAGCTACTCATAACCAAGACTCTGAAAGAAAACTGATCCATACATGGCTATGGTGAAATCCATAATTATAATCAAGAAGATAAAAAGATGAAATAAAAAATAAAATAAGCTCTTAGTCTTGTTATTTAGTCTTCGTTGATTTCTATCTAGCTATCCCTTTATTCTTTGTGTCTCTCCCTCATTTATTCCTCCTTTTGTGAAAAGGGTGTTTTATACCTTATATAATGCTAGGGTATCAAAAGAATCTTCTTTGATTTCTATTTCCTTCTTATTTTCACAACAGGAAATTTTTCCCTTAGTGACATGGTTTTTAGGCAAGACCGTGCAATAATTCAAAGCAATCTATGAATATATTCGACACGCTACATGACTTCCAACACAGGCAAGTTTATTAGCCATGCATCATTTTGGGTTAGAAATCTTCACTCACATGGCATAGTGCTGCCATGATATTGCTGTGTTGAAATTCAAGTGTAGTTGGCTTCTTCGTGGCTCACACATGGCTTTTCTTCATAAGCTTATTCATCATACGGCATGGTGCATGCCATGCTATATAAAAAATATACCAATTCCTTTTTATTCCTAGGGCCCATACTAGACATAAAATACAAAATCAATTAAAACTCAAATAAAACTTCCTAAATATACAATAACTAATAAGAATCCTAATTAAATACTAACTTATAAAAATCTCATAATTAAATCCAAAAACTACTTAAATTAATTTATTCCTTATTTAAAATTTACTAAAATTCAACTCTAAGACACATAAATAATAAACGTATAGAAAACTTAAAGCTATTAAGTTATAATTTAATAAAAGAATAGGGTGGGAGTAGATTATTCTTGCTCATTTCTATCTTTTGGATAGTTAATACTCAGAGGCATTTATATATTAAAGGTATATTTTTTTTGTATTTGTTGAGTTTCTTGTATTATTTTTTGTTTAATTTTATGACATTCATTATGTTTACCAACTAATACCTTTTATTTGGGTAGGTTCTATTTTCTAAATGCAATAGATGGAAACAACCAGTGGTATTAATAATGCCACTAGTGTCCCTAATTTGTCTACTACTGGTGAGGCCAATTAGGTGGAAGCAACTCCTGCTGCAACTGTCTAACAGAGTCAAGCCAAAGTTCCTATAAAAAAAAGAAAACAGACTCAACCTAAATCTATTGTGTGACATTTTTTGAGAGACTAAAATATGAGCATGGTGTAGTTTAACATGGTAAATGCCTTTACTATGCTGCTAAATTTTATTGTCATTCAAAAAAGCATGGCACATCTTCCTCAAAAAATCATGTCTTGCATTGTATGAAAATACCACAAAATTTGAATACTAGGTAGACACTCTTAACCCTAAAACTTATTAGTGATTTAAGGGAATCTCCTTTAGAGAACACCTAATTTGGTGTCATTGGCATTGTTTGTGAAAATCCTAAAGCGCACGGTGTTAGACAAGTAGTAAAAATTGGTTCCTTTGAAGACTAGTTCTAACCATATATTAACCTAATTTTTTTATTGTCGAAGGCTTTCAATAATAAGAAATAATAAGAAAATTAAAATAGCAAATAATTGAATTTTGTAAATAAAATAAAATTCTAAAGCAAAAGATTAAACAAGCGATGAACATAATAGTTGGGAATTGATTTTCTTTCACAATCTTTAGTTCTCTTTAATTACTGAATCTCTTAATCTTATAAGTCTTGAGTTTTTCTAAATTATCAATTAATCTCTCTTAAGTATTAACCAATTTTGATTCATAATTCTCAATTATTAACATCAATCCCTAATTCTCATTATAAACTTAATTCCTTAAATTAGACCATAAATTTATTTGCCCACTCTAATTGGAATCTAATTAGTTATGATATCTCTACCTCTAAGATCTATTAAGGTTTTGATCTCTCAATCTAAAACCCTAATTTTAATTTAATAGTGATCAAACATTAACATAAAATAAGCACAATAAACATAGCTTGTAATTAACTAATAAACTTCATTAATTAAAGAAAAACTAATTCATGATCAAGTCATCAATTCCTAACTAAAAGAAACTTAGCCTATCATAATGTAAAAATATCCCATATAATAATAAAAATAATCCATGATAAATACAAGAATCGAGAAGAGAGAAGAAAATAAAACTAGGAATTCTTATTCTTTAATTCTTTAACTCTTGATATCTCTTGAGTTCTTCTCTAATTCTTGCACCTTTTCAGTGTTTTTCTATCCTCAAAATTGACCTTAAAGTGGTGTATTTAAAGCCCTTTGAAGGATAAATATGTTGCCCTCAAAATAAGCCAATGCCAAGTCATTAAAATTAATTCATCAGAGGGCTGTGTCTACAGAAAACCTGGTATGGCAGTAGCTCTTTCTTGGCACCCTTTAGCTTTGACTTCATGCTAATCCCACTTTCAAATGCTGTAATCTTTACTTTTCTATGACCAAAGTTGATTCTTTTCACCCAAAATGCAATTTTTCATCCAAATTCTTTCACCAATAGTCCAACCAACCTAAAAACACATAAATTAAAATTAAGACCAAGAAACTCACAAAATAAAATCACTTATGACATAAAAATTATTAAATAACAAAATACAATGCTTTACTAATAACACAAACAAACACCCCCACACTTAAGCTTTTGCTTGTGCTCAAGCAATATATATGAGAACAACTATCATAACCATGAATGTAGCACATTGATAGACTTTACTTTTCAATCCATCATAATCTTAAGTTAATACAAAATTTAAAACTTAAAACTAAATTGATAACTTAAGGTCCAAGACATAAAAATTACTAAGTGCAAAGCAAACTTTACTATTGAAATCTTAAAAAATTTATGAGTTAACAACTAAGAAAAACAGAAGCAAGTGAAACTATTATTTCAACTCATAGTAACCTTTAAACTTAACATGTAAAAAATAGCAAATTTTTTTTACAAGCAAGTGCATTTTATGCTCTATCTTGTAAATATTTTGTTTTCTCTCTAATCAATTTTCCCACTCCTATTAATCCCCTGTCGTTTAGAGCATTAGAGTAGATTTGGAGCAAATAAAATTTTAAATTTAAATATTGGCTCCTTATCAAAAGAGAATTTTTTTTATGCTACCTTCTTACATGTTAGATTAAGAATTAAATAAAAATTAAAGTTAAGTACCACTTACAAACATTTTTCTTAAATATCAACACATTAAATTTGATCATTCAAAAGCAAGTGAGCATTAAGTTTATTAAACATTCAAATATCCCTAATCATAAGTTATCAACCTAGCTTACAAGTTAAAAATTAAGCTTTAATAAAAGAATAAAACACATATACAAGAAAATCACAAACAATGTGCTCAACTCATTATAGTAATAAAATGTGAAAATTTAAGTGCATAAATCCTAAGTGCAAACAATCCTAAAAATTTAAAATTAAACTAAGACTAAAAATCAAAATAAAATTCTAATTAAGACATGAAAATTATGACCTCACTGAATGTAAATGCAAAACTACCTCCCCACACTTAAATGTCACATTGTCCTCAATATGAACAAATAAGTGGATGACACAACAAACACACAAGAAAATTAAATAATATAAAAATAAATGAGTTAAAAGAACTTCCTCAATATGGTGAAGTAGGTGGAGAAGGAATGTTATGACTCGATGCTTCAATGAAACACTTAAGGTGAACCTCTTAAGATAATTAACGATGTGCAATAAAATTCATTTGGTCTTGAAACTTATCAAATCGAGCATTCATGCATAGCTCAAGTTGATCAAATTGATTCAAAACATTCTGCCACTTGGAAGAGGAACTAGAAGTAAGAATAGAACTACCACCTACATCATGTCTCTCCTAATCCCCACCTTGACTCGCAACATCATCATCATTAGCATCCTAACTAGCATCTGAACCCATAATGCCCTCACGATGATTTGAATTTTTCCTCAACATATAACATCATCAAGTATTGTGATCCCTAAGCTCCATACTTTCATAAATGATCTTAACAAGGGTTAATATATCCCAGTTAATTTTTCCAAGAGTAATGGTAGCCATATGGGGCTCAAAGGAACAAAAAACCTTAAAGTACATAGCTAACCCAGAGATAATATGTCTTTCCTCTTGTGTGTAGAGAGGAAAAGGTGCTTGATAAATTAGAGCCAAATCTCCTTTGTCGTGAGGAGAATCTTTCAAAATATCTTTCTTTCTCTTGCCTTTTTCACTAATATGTTTGTCTCTAGGCATGGTAAAATCTACAATAAAGAAGAGAAATGAAAATAATAAGCACACAATAAAAGAAAATAATGAAAAGAAAATGAAAATAAGTGATGGGTATGTGAGACTAGGTGGTGGGTAATGAAAATTGATGAGTAATTGAAGAAAAAATAAAACAAGAAAACAAGAATTAAAGGAAGAAAAATATAGGAATTTAGGGATTGAAAGAGAAGGTTTAAGAGGAAAAGAAGGAGTTGGGAAAAAGAAAGGAGGAAGGTTTAGAAGAAAAGAAGACAAGTAGTGTGTAAAATTAAATAAAAGCTGCTGATTTTTTTATGAAAATCGTGTGTATGTGCAGATGGCTGCGGTTGCAATATAAGCTGCGACCACAACCAAAAGTGCTCGGCAAGGGGCATGCTCTCACTGCAATGGCAGCATGCTTTGTGATCATAGATGATACAACCCAAAAATTATGTTGCTTCAGCTATGGTCGCAGCACAAACTGCAATGGTAGCTAAGAGCTGCTAGATTTTTTCCTGCACATTAGCTGTGGCTTACAGCTCCTGCTATGACCACATCATAAAAAGTTTTTTTATCTTCAAAAAAATTCATTTTCAGCTTGAGAGTCCAAAAAATTTGGGTTAGGTCATAATTCAATTTGCGCACATAAAATTTTATTCATTTAACACTAAATAAAAAGTATGTAAAATGTTAACTAAGGAAAGGAATAGAATTTTTTGTACAATGTAAGCCAAAGAACAAATTAAGAAAATAAGAATGTAAATATGCAAATAAAGTGATAAAAAAATATTAAGAACACATATTAGCAATTAAAAACAAAAGCTTTTACTTAAGAAAAAAAAACTTAAAGAATAGAAAGCACACAAAATCAAAATAAAAACATGAAGGGAAAGAAGAAAAAAGAATAAATAATAAAAATAAAATAAAAACAAAAACAAAAATAAAATCATATAATTAAGGAAAAATAATAAAAATTTATAGTTTTAAGTTAAGGTCGTTAGCTTGATCCCAGTGTATTTCAGTGTGGTGATTGAATTTCGAGAGACTTCCTCTCTATGGGCTTTAATCCTCCACAATAGATTTTGCATCTTTAGTCATTAAATTTGAATGTCTCTCTTTTATTATTTGTTAACTCTAGAGCTCTATGACTGAACACTTGAATCACTTTGAAGGGGCCACTCCATTTAGACTTGAGTTTCCTTGGAAACAAATGCAACCTAGAGTTAAATAATAATACAAAATCACTAACACTGAAATTTTTCTTTTGAATATGAGCATCATGCCACTTTTTTGGTCCTCTCCTTAAACAATTTTGCATTTCATAAGCTTGAAAGCACAGTTCATCAGGTGCATTCAATTGTAAAAGCCTCTTCTCACTATTAGCTTTCATATTAAAATTTTAAAACTTGGTAGCCTAATATGTTTGGTGCTCTAACTCCACAGGAAGGTTACAAGCCTTCCTAAAAACTAATTAGTAAGGTGACATGACTATAGGTGTCTTGAAAGTAGTCCAGTACGCCCATAATGTATCATCCAATTTCAATGACTAATATTTTCATGAAGCACTACTATTTTCTCAAGAATCTTCTTTATTTCTTGGTTCATCACTTCCACTTGGCCATTTGTTTGGGGGTGATATGGGGTTGTTACTTTATGGTATACCCCATATTTCCTTAAAAAAGCTTCAAACTGTTTATTACAAAAATGTGATTGTCCATTACTAATTATAGCCCTTGGAACATTAAATCTACTGAACAAAATCTTCAAGAAGTGAATGACCACCTTAGCATCATTTTTTGGTGAGGCTAAATCTTTTGCCCATTTAAAGACATAATTTACACCCATTAAAATAAACTTATTCCTACAAGATGAAGGAAAAGGTCCCACGAAGTCTAATCCCTATACATAAAAAATCTCTACTTCTTGGATTTGAGGCAAAGGCATCTCATGTCTTTTAGAGATATTGCATGTGCATTGGCATCTATCATAATGTTCACATACTCCTTGGCATCTTTGAACAAGATAGGTTGAAAGAACCCACATTTGAGGACTTTGGATGTTGTTTTAGTGGCACCATAATGACCTGAATACTATGCATTTTAGCCTCTAGAATGCATCTCCTAATTAGTTCATCTCCATAAATTTTGTAAAGATAAGGCTCCTCCCATAAATATTGTTTAGCTTGATGTAGAAATCTTTTCTTTTCTTGATATAAGAGACCCTTAGGTAACACTCCACCTTCTAAATAATTAGTAAAGTTAGCATACCAAGGTGGAAAAATTCTTTCTAAAGCTAACAAAAATTCATCAGGAAAGCTATCATCTATTAGGGTTTATTGCTAAGAATATTCTCTTTCTCTAATCTTGACAAGTGGTTTGAAACAATGTTCTTTGACCCTTTCTTATCTCGAATTTCCAAGTTAAATTCTTGAAGTAGCAACACCCATATAATGAGTCTCAGTTTGACATCTTTCTTGGCTAAGAGGTATTGTAAAGTTGAATGGTTTGTGTATATGATTAATTTAAAGCCAAATAAGTAAGCACAAAACTTGTTTACAACGAAGACTATCACTAACATTTCCTTTTCTGTGGTGGTGTAGTTGAGATGTGCACCTACCAAAGTCCAACTAGCATAATATATGACATGCAAATTCTCATCTTTTCTCTGACCCAAAACAACTTTAGCAGCTTGGTCACTTGCATTACATATGATCTCAAATGGTAAAAACCAATTCAAAGGTGTAATGATGGGTGTTGAAATTAATGCTTCCTTTAACCTATTAAAAGCACTTAAACAAGCATCATTAAATTCAAAAGACACATATTTATTCAGCAAATTGGTTAGAGGTTTGGTAATAAATGAGAAATCTTTAATGAAACACTAGTAAAAACTGGTATGCCCTAAAAAACCTTGAACTCCTTTAATTGTTGTAGGAGGTGGCAACTTTTCAATTATCTTTGTCTTGGCTCTATCTACTTCAACTCCTTTACTAGAGATTTTGTGTCCCAATACTATCCTTTTATCCACTATAAAGTGGCATTTCTCCCCTATTGAGCATAAGGTTAGTCTCTTCACAACGCTTAAGCACTATGTCAAGGTTAAATCGACACAAATTAAAAGAATCACCAAAAATAGAAAAATCATCCATGAATACCTTTATAATATCCTCTACTAAATAAGAGAATATTGCCATCATATACCTTTGGAAGGTTGCAAGTACATTACACAATCCAAATGACATTTGCCAGTAGTAAAAAGGTGCCATTGGACATGTAGAAGTTTTTTTTATCTTTATCCTTAGGAAAAAGAAAAACTTGGTTATATCCAAAATATCCATTAAGAAAACAATAAAAAGAATGTCTTACAATCCTTTCTAACATTTAATCAATAAAGGGTAAGAGGAATGATCTTTTCTAGTGGCATTATTCAATTTTCTATAATCTATACACACTCACCACCCATTAGTAACCCTTTTTTAGATTAACTCACCCTCTTCAATCTCTATGACTTTCATCCCACTCTTATTATCAACTCACCCTTTTCATTCTCTATAACCGTCATCCTACTCTTTTTAGGCACACATTGAATTGGACTCACCCACTCATTATTGGAAATATGATAAATGATACATGCGTCTAAAAGTTTCATAATTTCTTTCTTCACTACTTCTTTCATGTTTAGGTTAAGTCGTCTTTGTCTCTCAGCTGTAGGCCTATGTCCCTCTTCCATATAAAACCTATGCATGACAATAGAGGGACTAATTCCTTTTATTTCAGAAATTTGCCAACATAAAGCTCAAATTCTACCTTTTATTACCTCATAAACTTTCTTTTCTTGCTCAATGGTTAGTTTATTAGAGATAATAATAGGTAGTGTATTGGCCTCTCCTACGAACATATATCTTAAGTGGTTAGGTAGTGGTTTAAACTCTAATTTTGGTGGCTTTTCAATGGAAGGGGGCGTGGAGTTTTCACTGCTTACCAATAACTCAGGTTTGGTGAATTCATGCTTATGCTCTTCCTTACTCTTATACCCATCACTTGGTATCTCATCTCCTTCACTCATATATAAAAAAAAATTTGACTTCTTAAACACATTCATCAATTTCATAAATTTTAATACATGATTATCATTTAAAGGGTATTTCATTAATTTAGACATTACAAAATCAACCTTTTCATCTCCTACCCTTAATGTTAACTTGCTTTCATGCACATCAATTATAGCCCTATCTGTGTTCAAGAAAGGTCTACCTAATATAGTAAACAAGATCTGTCTTCCTCAAAATCTAAAATAACAAAATCAACAAGAAAAATAAACTTGTCTACCTTTACTAAGATGTCCTCTATCACTCCATAAGGTTTTTTTTATAGAGTGATCCATAAGTTGTAATGATATATTAATGGTCTTCATATCACCAAATCCTAATATCCTGAAAATAGAAAGAGACATTAGATTAAGACTGGCCCCTAAATCACACAAGCTTCTATGAAATTTATTAGATACATAGAATAGTAAAACTTCTTAGATCTTTTAGTTTAGGTGGAATCTTGCATGAAATGATTGAACTACATGTCTCTGTTAAAGGTACTGTTTCATGATCACCCTAATGCTTCTTGTTTGTGATAAGGTCTTTACGAACTTGGCATACTTAGGAAACTATGCCATTATTTTAGAAAAAGGCACATTGATCTATAACTTCTTAAAGATTTCCAAAAATTTAAAAAATTGCTCTTCATCTTTCTGCTTTTTCAATTTTTGAGGGAATGGCACAAAAGAAGAGGATGCAAATTTAAGAACTTATTTTTACTATAATTTTCTCTCCTGTTTTGCCTCATCCTCAACCATGTCAAAGTGCTCCTCATCCTTCTTCTCATCCTCCTTTAAAATTTTAGCTTATGTCTTCACCTCCTTGCCACTCCTTAAAGTTATAACCTTTAATTCCTTAAGATTTGACTCTATAATACTTGGAAGGTTTTGCTATGCTCTTGATATCATGTCATTAGCAAGCTATCCAAGTTATACCTCAATATTATGGATCGAAGAGGAATGATTCTTTGCTTTGCAATTTGATCAAACTTGGCCTTCATTTCTTTTGATTCTCCTCATGGCTAGTCAACTTATTTGTGATGGCATATAAAAATTTATCTAACTTATTCTCTATAAATGCCATCTTATCTTATGATGGATGTTAAAATCTTGGTGGTACTTGTTGGCTTTACAAGTTATTATTGTTTAAGAAGTTTAGTGCATTTATATTGTTATTATTACTCTATAAAACATTTGAATGATTTCTTTGCCCTAGATTGTAAGTGTTAGAGTAGGGATTATTGGCTTGCCTCCTTTGAAATTAATTGCCCACAAAATTCACTTGCTTTTGGTATCCATCTCCCACCATACCTGCATCAACAAAACCAAATTTATTATTAGAATAACTCAAGAAATTACAATTTTCACCATTAAGGGCTGAAGTATTTTTATGGGTGAGGTTGCCAAGTTGCTTTGTCAATGCAAAAATTTGAGCTTAGAGGGCTATCATTGTGTCAACTTTCCATTTATTTTGAAGGTTGAATTCTCTCAAAAGACCATAGGCAATTGTCAAGCACCATCTTTTCTATAAGTTCTGCAGCCTTATCCACTATTTTCCTTATAAAAAATCCATCAGCTTTAACATCAATGGAATCTCTTATAAAACTTATGACTCCATTATAAAATGTCCTTATAAGCACACCTTTTGGTAGTCTATGATGTGGACATCTCCTCTGTAACTCTATAAACATTTCCCAAGCTTCACTCAAGGATTCATGCTCAAATTATTGGAATGAAGTAAGCTCTTTCACCAGTTTTACTATTTTAGATGGTGGAAAATATTTAGCTAGGAACTCCTTTGCCAAATCATTCCAATTAATGAAATAACCGAGTGGTTGAGATTTTAACCACGCTTTAGCCTTTCCCTTTAATATGAATAGAAACAATCTCAACTTTCGTGCATCACTAAACATGCCATTGTACTTGAGTGTGTCATAAATCTTTAGAAAATTGGTAATGTGGTCATTTGGATCCTCATTCAACATCCTATAAAATTGAATGGTTGATTGGAATATTTGTAGCAAAGCAGGCTTTATCTCAAAACTATTAGCTTTAATGGTTGGCCTTGTTATGCTCTGCCTTGTACCACTTAACCCAAGTAATGATGTGTCCAATAACACCCTTATGTCAGCAATTTGATTCCTATCGTTGTTTGCCATTATGCTTGACTCTTCTTATGAGCATTTTTGGTTTTCCTTTTCAAACCTAGTTAAATTTGGTATGTATGTGAGTGGCTTCTTCCTTGACTTTTAGGTATTATGCATGGACTGAAAAACTCTGTAAAATAAAAGACAAAAGAATTAAAAATAAAAAGAATTAAAATTGGTGCCTTAATCCAACAAAAATCAGATCAATTATGATGTTAGGATTGAGTCCCTAACAATAGTGTCAAAAACTTGTTTATGAAAATCCTAAGCACGCAGTGTCAGATAAGTAGTAAAAATTCATTCCCTTGGAGACTAGTTCTAACCATTTATTAACCTAATTTTTTTATTGTCCAAGGCTTTCAATAATGAGAAATAAGAAGAAAACTAAAATAATGAATAAATTATTTTTGTAAATAAAATAAAATTCTAAAGCAAAAGATTAAACAAACGATGGACACAACGATTAAGAATTGATTTTCTTTCACAATCCTTAGTTCTCTTTAATTACTAAATCTCTTAATCTTGTAAGTCCTGAGTCTTTCTAAATTATTGATTAATCTCTCTTAAGTATTAACCAATTGTAATTCATAATTCTTAATTAAGAACATCAAGCCCCAATTCTTATTATAAACTTAATTCCTTAAATCAAACCATAAATTTATTTGCCCACTTTAATTGGAATCTAATTACTTATGATATCTCTACCTCTAAGCAATTTAAACCTATGTTGATAGATCCACTAAGGTTTTGATCTCTCAATCTAAAACCCTAATTTTAATTTATGCTAATGGTGAGCAAACATCAACAGCAAATAAGCACAATAATTATAGCTTGCAATTAACTAATAAACTTCATTAATTAAAGAAAAACTAATGCATGATCAAGTCATCAATTCCTAACCAAAAGAAACTTAGCCTATCATAATGTAAAAATATCCTATATAATCATAAAAATAATCCATAACAATTACAAGAATATAGAAGAGAGAAGAAAATAAAACTAGGAATTCTTATTCTTTAATTTTTCAATTCTTGATATCTCTTGAGTTCTTCTTTAATTCTTGTGCCTTTTCAATGTTTTTATTCCTTTAAAATTGACCTTAAAGTGGTGTATTCAAAGCCCTTTGAAGGGTAGACATTTTTCCCTCAAAACAAACCAATGCCAAGTCATTAAAATTAATTCATCAGAGGGCTGTGACCACATAAAAGCTATAATGGTAGCAACCCTCATGACCCTTTAGAGCTCCTTCTTGGCTGCGGTCGTAGCATGGGCTATGACCACAGCACCATCAACGATAATTCTAGCTACTTCTCTCGGCTATGACCACAGAATAGGCTATGATGGCAGCCTTGACTTTGCATTAATCCCACTTTAAAATGCTGCAACCTTTACTTTCCTGTGACCAAAGCCGTTTCTTTTCACCTAAAATGCAATTTTTCATTAAAATTATTTCACCAATAATCCAACCAACCTAAAAACACATAAGTTAAAATTAAGACAAAAAAACTTATAAAATAAAATAACTTAAGACATAAAAATTACTAAATAACAAAATAAAATGTTGTACTAATAACACAAATTTCACATAAACATACACATGGAAATTTGATAATAATTCAATTAGAATTGCACTTGCACAAATGGTTATAGTTGATGAACTTCCTTTTAGATTTATGGAAGGATCTAGTTTTAAAAATTTTATGCATGCTTCCTGCACTAGATTTAAGATTCCTTCTAAGTGGACTGTCCTGTGACTATTATGAGATGTATGCATCTAAGAGGGTGAACCTCAAAGCTTTTATTAAGTCTGAATGTCAAAGAATCAATTTTACTATTGATTTTTAGACATTAATCTAAAGAATAAACTACATGTGTCTGATTAGTCATTTTGTTGATAAGATGTGGAATTTGCATAAAAAAATAATTTCTTTTATGCCTGTAACATCTTATAGGGGGAATATATAACAAAGGCCTTAGAAAATTATTTGCTAGATTGGGATATTAAATTTGTGTTTTGCAATACTGTGGAGAATGCATCATCAAATGACACAACTAAAAGATATTTGAAAAAGAAATTACATAGTTGGGGTGTATCTTCTATTAGGTTGAGGTTTTTGCACATGAGATGCATAACACATATCTTAAATTTAATTGTTAATAATGAGTTGAAAGAGTCAAGTGTTAGTGTTAAGAAAGTAAAAGAGGCAATGAGATGCATAAGGAATTCTCCACTTAGGTTGAGGAAATTTCTGATCTGATTAGCGTTAAACGCAAAAATTCATTAAGTTTTGATGTGCTAATAAGCTAGAATTCCACTTTTTTAATGTTGAAGATGGCTTATTATTATGAAAAAGCTTTTAAAAAATATGAGGAGACTGAAAGCTCCTTTATATCAGACTTGGGTAAGGATATTTAAGACTTTATTGACTGGCAACATGTCTCTCAACTTGTTAAGATGTTGAAAATTTTTTATGACGTAACTGTAAGGATTTATGGATCAAAATATGTCACTACTAATTCTTTCTTATTTTCTAACTTGGGTTGTCTTTTGGATGAGATGCAGTCTTCATCTAACATTTTTGTTATGCATATAGGCATGGATATGAAACAAAAATTTCACAAATATTAAGGGGAGCTTGAAAAAATGAACTCAGTTATTTTTATAGCTACAATTTTGCCCTCGATATAAAATTAAGTTTATTTAGTTCTCAATCATTAAAATGTATAGTGAAGAGTTGGGAAACAAATTGTTTACCAACTTACAGTTTGATCTGTCTGATCTATTTGATGATTATATGAGAATATATGGAGGTTTTTATGCTTTTAAATCATCTACAAGTTAGTTGAGCCAACCTTATCCTCAGTTTGACAATGAAGCTTATGGTAAGCTAATGTCACCAACTAAAGTAAAATTTAAGAAGCACAAACAGGATTCTAGGTTGGGTGGTAGCAAGAAAATAGATCTTGATGTTTATTTGGGTTAGACAGTGGTGGAAGATGAAGGCAGGTTTAATATCCTTTATTGGTGGAAGCTTAATACAGAGAGGTTTCCAATACTCTCTTTTATGACTAAGGATATATTAGCTGTGCTTATTTCAACTGTTGCATTTGAGTTTGCCTTTAGCATTAATGGCCAAGTACTTAATGCTTTTAGGAGTTCATTAACTCTAAAAATAGTTAAAGCTCTCATATGCACATAGGATTGGCTCCGATTGCATTATCATCCAGTGTCAGTTGAGAAAAATGTTAATGAATTAGAGAATTTTGAAAAAGGTTATGTTCCTATTAACATATTTAAGTTATTTTTTTTATTTTCTAATAATATCCAAACCTTTCACCATCTAATATGTGTTTTAAGCTTTCACCATCTAATATGTGTTTTTTCTTTTTAGATTTGGAACAAGTGGGTAGTAGCCTTTCTTTGCCACATACTTAGTAAATTAGCTATTTAATATTTATTGATTCTTTACTGCCTGCTTGATTCTTTGCTGCCTGATTGTGCTTTATTGATTTTTTGAGAATTTCTACATGTTGAGCCACTTATGGTTTAGTTTGACTTAAATGTGACCAACGTGAAGTGCCTTTTAGGTGTCTATATTGTTATTGCACTAAGTTCTGAGGTAATGATGAACCTTCCACTCTAATATATTAAAACTTGACAGAATGCTTGTTTAAGTTTCTTTGGTATCTTTTAGGTGTCAGAAATGTGGCTACATTCATAATGTGATTTAACTATTGCTATCCTGAGCCTCTTATTTGTTTTATACATTTGTTTTTGATAGTAATGATGCTTCCACCCTATTACACTCTGAATTGTTATTAGAGTACTTATTTGTTTCTTTAAATGGCTATTAACAAATAGTTTACACTAATGGTTGTTTTCACTACTAGAAATTTTCTTATATTCTAATTGGATTTGAAAACATAAACATCCTGAGCCACTTTTGTTAGGTTCTCTTTAATGATATTATGATTTATACTTTTTTTTTAATAGAAAATGCATCTTTTGTTTGTATATTTTTGCAGGTAAATATATCTGTGCTGCTACAGTTTGATTTATTTTTGGTATTTGCTATAGTATTATACATTTGAATACTTCATTTTGGTGGAAAGCTCCTAGGCCATCTGCTATTTTTTGTATATGCACTATAAAGGATGTAATTACAATTTTTTGTATGGGCCAATTCATAGAAATCCCTTGTAATTTGTAGTGTTTAGGACAAAAAAATATTCTAAGTTTTAATTGTCTTAATTTGTTTGGACATCTGAGCTTTATTTTGAATTGATAGATAACAAAAGCCCTTTTTTGAATTTAAAACAATAAATAATTTGGGCTTGGCCCATAGTTGTTTAGTGAAAATAAATGTATGAATGTATTTTTTTTTGTTTTTGTAAATAAGCTCAAATGGCTCAACTCAGGCGAGCCTAATCTGATGAACTGAATCGACTTTAACTGAATTTTTAGCTTCCGACCAATTCGGTCTAAGCTTAAACATCGGTTTGGTTCAGCTAAGCTGTTTCTTTCCGTGATAACCAATCAATTCACCATTTTTCTTGAACCGAACCGATCGACCCGACCGATATTCACCCCTAATCCCATTATCAATTGCAAGTGTAGGAACTATTCCATCATTAGTTATCAATAAATAGTTACTGAAATTAATTGTTTGAAGTATGATAATAATTTATTTTCTTGTACAACAAATTAAATTAAAAGTTAATCTAAAAATGGATATCTTTTCTAGCGGTTACATAAAAAATTATACAAAAATGGAAAACTTTTTAATAATAGATTCAAAGATAACCTAAACAACCGGACTTAAATCACCACAAATTGAGAATTTAGATTAACATCACAAAAAATAGTAAAACCTAAATAACCGGGCAGCGATCTAATATAATCTTGGTACCTGAAGTTGAAGTTAAAGCACAAAAATATATATCATTCCTGCAATGGCTAGTGGATTCCAAAAAAACCATGTGTTCACTTGTATGTTTTTCTTAATAGCATTCTCTCAAGTCTTGAGCATTAGATTTGTTAATGGAAACAAGATTTTAAATGCAACTGATGGCAAATATATCATAGAGGTTTGTGTTATCATACTTGATTTCCTGAATAGTTTTCTTTCTTTCTTTTTGAATGATCATTTTCTTGTAGAAAGGTTTACGTATTGATTACAGGTTGAGAATGGCGATGTATTTGAGTGTGTTGATATGTATAAACAACCTGCTTTCGATCATCCACTTCTCAAGAATCATACTATACAGGTAGGTATACATCTTTAAAGCCTTGATTTTCTGTGCATCATTTCCTCATCTTTTATCACTAGACCATGGCACTATTGCTTGTACACATTGAATTTGAACAATTATATATATTTTTATTTGATATTACAGACGAGACCCAGTTCAAGTCCAAATGGATTAAACGAGAGAAACAACACAAAGCTGATGGTAGAGGAGGTAACGTGTCCTGAAGGAACAATACCAATTATAAGAACACCTCTAAACTACCACCGGAAAGCTAGCCCAGTTATTCCAAACATAACCGATGCAACGGCTCCTGGCACCCAGAATCGTGAGGTAACAATAATTTCAATTGTGGTCCTCTTTTATTTTTTCCAAAAAAATAAAAAAATGGTTAGTTGAAAAAAAATACATGAATTTAAGCACACATTTTCAATTTTGGCAAATTAAAGCATGAATTTTAATGAAAATAAAAAGCTATTGTTATTATATAATTTAATTTTAAATGAATTTTTTTTTAAAAAATAACTCTTTAAGTAATTATATTTCAATAAATCTAAATTCATTATTTTTTCTTTAAAAGAACAAATATTGTTACCAAATAACATACGTTCGTAAATGGCAGGAACTTCAAACAAAATCATATATGACACCTATTTATGGACTACAAAATCTTGCTAGATTTAATATCATTAAATTGAAGGAACTCTTTTAATTTTATACATATTTATATGAGCATGATTTGAAATCCGATTAATATATTCACTTGTGAGATTTGTTTGTGGATAGTTTTGCAACAAATTAAAAAGTTTATATACTGATTTATTATCATTTTAAAAGTAGAATAAATTAGAGTTTATGATATAATTATATAATAGCGTAAAATTTTTTTCCTAAAACAATATAATATCTGGTAGTGGAATAAAACGAAATTGAGAATGCATTAATACAATATTTGGTTGGATTTTCAATTAGTGTATGATTGTTAAAAATTGAAAAACCTGGTATTAATTTGTCCAACTTGTAAATATATACTTGACTTATAAAAACTACTAAAATTCATGTATTTTGTTTGCAATTAAGCCGAAGAAAAATTAATGTGTCTTATATGGTGCAGTCTATAATTAATTTATTTATGTCGCATTCCTTTTTATTTTCTTAATTTTTTTTCTTATAAGTATGATATATAAATTAGTTTGCCCAAGTTACTCTGGGAGGTGGCCAATACTATGGAGCACATGCAAAAATTGGTATATGGAACCCAGCAGCATTCGATGGAGAATTTAGTTTAGCTCAATTTTGGATTCTAGCGGGTAACCGGCCAGATCGTAATGTCATTGAAGCTGGCTGGCATGTAAGTTTTCTGATAAACTATTGCTTACCCTTTATAAAATTTATGAGATTAAACTTCTAAAATCCTTAGATTTTAGATGGGTAATTTACAAATTAAATCATGGTTTCAGGTTTTTGCTGGTGATAATCAACCAAGGCTCTTCGTCTTTTGGACAGTAAGTTTATCTAAGTTCCCTCTCTTTTCTATTTTTTAGATGTTTTTTTTTTTTTTTTTGAAAAGCAAGGGGGGGCAAAGCCTAGGCAAAACTACATAATCTATTTCTATTCTATCATATCATGATTAAGCCATGAAAGAATTTCGTGTGGAGGGGGAAGTCATCTTGTGACAGCCAATAGGAAAGCCTCTTGGCAAGAGAAGTCAAAGATCTGCATTGTTTGCTTCTCTGAAAATATGGATTATAAGATGCTATTTTCTTTAATTATACAAAACAAACAATTTGGGTTTTAACATAACACACTCCATAAAATCATAACAAATTTTTTAAAAACGTATTAATCTATATAACTCAAACACACACTCCATAATCAAAGGTGGACTAATCTCGAAGGATTAACTCACTTCTTGGTTCCCAGGAATGGGAGACACGATATGCATAAACTGCAAATGCATTTTTTGAATCATGCAAAATACACATTTTAAGTCAGAGACAAAACATATTCCTTAACAAAACCATGAAAATTTTATTATTACATGCTATCTTAAAGATTCAAAGACTTGGGATTTTTTTATTCAATGTATAGTTAATTGCTATTCATATTTTCAATATACAACTTTTATATATTTCATTTTAGTAACTACAGCTATATGTTTTCATGTGGTATGCATGGCAGAGAAATAACTACAGAGGAACGGGCTGCTTCAATCTTCGATGCCCTGGTTTTGTTCAAACCAACAGTAGAATTGCATTGGGTGGTCGTATAAGTCCAATATCAACCTATAATGGCGATCAATATCATATTGAACTAACTGTACAAAAGGTAATGGACATATCTTCACAATTTCTTTTATTTATAAGCCACCATGCCGCACTCATCTACCTAATTTTTGTGGGTTAAAAATTTATAATGCATTAATCATGACAGATTTCCTTGTGAGAGACTTGAGTTCTCATCCCATATCCCAGCAATTAAAAGATTTTTTTCCTAACAACGAACAATTAGAGAAATGATACATATTCTGAATGATTTACATCTAACCAACATCTGTATATATATTGCAAATTTAACTGTTTAGTATAATATATTCGAAGTGGATAATAATTTCTCCGACCAATTAATACTAATTACACCAAAATTTGAACTTCAGAAACATGAGAAAAGTTGAACAGAGAATTGAACTAAAGTTGTAAGTGATCATATTTCTAAATGATTTGTTCCTATGAGAAATACACATTTCATTAAATTAAGCGGAGAAATTGTTTAAATTGTTTTAGGACAAGAGGAGTGGGAACTGGTGGCTCCGACTTCAAGATCAAGACATAGGATATTGGCCAGCTTCCATTTTTACAAGTCTAGGATCAGGAAGTTCAGCGTGGATAATTTGGGGAGGAGAAATAGCTAATTTTCAAGTTAACCGTAGACATACATCTACACAAATGGGAAGTGGCCACTTTCCCGGCGAAGGCTTTAGAAAAGCTGCTATGCTCCTCAATCTTGGATACATTGATGATTCTGGTGCCCTGAGAGATCCTGAAGTCCTTAACCCGTATGCAACAAAACCTTCCTGCTATGATATACGGTTGGGAAAAAAGGGGGACCTAGGTTTTGGGGTTCATATTTTTTATGGAGGTCCAGGGTATTCAGCACAGTGCCCATAGAGCAAAAGAAAGAAGCACAAAAACCCTTTATCAGACACGTTTGTTTTCAAATAGATTGCATTTGCAATTGAATAAAATATCTACTTGAATTGTTGCTTTGTGAATATCAACTTTTGATATAAGCTTTCAAAGGTTTATTTTTATTAGAGATAAAGATAATCTCTATTGTAATCATTTGTTGTTATTCAATTGTATTATTAAGTTATGTATACTTATCATCAATTCGTAACTCTTATAACTCTTCTTGTATATATTTATCATTAGAGATCAATATATTTTCTAAGACTTTCATCTCTTCCAACTTGGTATCAGAGCATTAAAATAGGCACCAATCCTTCCCTCTGTTCTTGCTCAACATCTCTCAATTCTTCTTCGCTTTCTTCTTCTACTACTTAGCTGCCATCGCTTCTTCTTTCTTCTTCGACATCGTCAACACCTGCTCATATTCAATAATCGTTCTCTATCAAACTAAATTCTAAAAATTATATTCTATGGAAACTTCAATTTCAACCACTCCTTAATTTCTACAACCTTCATGGTATTCTAAATGGAACCCAAATACAAACACCAAAAGAAATGATAAATCCAACATCTTCTGTTCTGGAATCAAACCCAATGTACATTCAGTGGTTCAATAATATACCAGCTGCTATTTTCTTGGCTTCTATCCTCTATTTCAAAAGAGATATATCCCCCTTTAATTGGTTTAAATTCTGCTGCTGTTGTCAGTTATACTAATCATTCTGCCATTGATTGTAGGAGAAGATTTAGTTAGAGCATCCAATCTAGAAATTTTTCCAGAGGCAATGATAATCGACATAGTCGAAACTCTCTTCAACCGCAAGGCAACATGTCTTTACTTGGTACATTATCTTCCTTCTCATCCAATTTTGAATGGCATCCTAACAATTGTGCTAGTCATCATATTAGTTTGGACTTTGTCTCTTTTAAGTATTGCTGAAGAATACAACAGTAAAGATAAGTTATTGTGGGGATAAAGACATTTTTAGTGTCTAAATTTTTTAAAATTTAATAATTTAATATTTAAACTGTTTTTTTATAACAATTAATCGTTGCAACCTATAGAAAAAATAACAATAAAATACTCACAGCAGGTTGTATAGAAAAAAACACCAAATTATCCATGATAATGATTTAAATTTACCTTTTCTATTGGAAAACAATAATATATATATATATATATATATATATATATATATATATATATATATATATATATATATATTTATTTATTTATTTATTTATTTTTGTAAATATATATATATTTATTTATTTATTTATTTATTTATTTTTGTAAATCATGATAAATTTACAAAATATATATTTATCAAAATAATCAACTTCTTCTTTGAGAAGACTTGAAGAGTTTTTTTTTTCTTTTTCTGCTTTATCAAGATAAATATATTTAAATCTCTAATTTTATATAATTAAAATTTTAATTTCATTAAATTTATTAAAAATTTTAAACTAAATAGAAAAAAATGAAAAAAGAAACAAAAAATTGAAAAATTTTAATTTTACATTTTCATTAATTAAAAAATTTGTAAATGATGATAGCTAAATTTGTAGTTTTAAATAATTTGAATTTTAAATTTTTATTAATTAAAAATAACTATGAGTCAAACTATAAATAAATAAAAATAAAAATAATTTTAATAAAATGAATTATATTTTAATAATAATAATAATAATAATAATAATAATAATAATAATAATAATTATTATTATTATTATTATTATTATTATTATTATTATTATTATTATTATTACTACTACTACTACTACTACTACTACTTCTTCTTCTTTTTCTTATTTTTCTTCTTCTTCTTCTTCTTCTACTTCTACTTCTATGTACTACTATTATTACTATTACTATTATGCTTTCTTAAGTTTAAGGGTGATAAAGTCTTTTAGTTCTGAAATAGTATATTTTTGAAGGACAATTTGTTGGTGACATGTTATATACACTTTATTATTATTATTTTTTATAAATTCCCACACTTAATTGTTATAAAAAAAAATTAAAATACTAAATTGTTAAATTTGAAAATTTTCAAACACTAAAATTTTCTTTATCCCTTGTTGGTAATGGCCATGGTTTATCTATTGCTCATATTATTTGAAACTGTAAGTTTACCATAACCAAGATGAGCAATAGGTAAACCATGGTGTCCGAACAGACACCTAATAAAGTTTAACATAAAATAGGGTATTTAAGTTAATTTATAATTTAAAACAAGACATATGCATTTTATTCTGTAAAACTTGGTATAAGCATCATTTTAGAAATTTTTTGCAAGTTTAGATACTCAATTGTAAAAAAAAAAAAATAATTGTTCGAACAACAAAATAGTGAAAGTGAAAAAGTTTGAACACCATTTATGCATTTATCCCAAAAATAAATCTTTGCTTAAAAATATTTTGCATGTTCCTAAAATCACCAAACCTTTACTTTCAATAAATAAACTTATTTTTCGTGATAACCGTTTTTTTTTTCATCCTAACCATTGTCTTGTTAAGGATTGACAAACCAAACAAACTCTACTCTAAGGAACGAGTGAATTATGACTTTACAAGTTGTAATTTGCAATTGGCAATCTATCACCTACTATAGCAACTTATTTAGCAAGCTTAAAGAAGTGGCATGCACACATGGGACATCCAAATACTTTAGTTGTTAAACACCTTTTTCAGTAGTTTTATACACCTTGTTCTACAAAATCTGCCTCCATGAATAATTGTCATGCTTGTTGATTAGGAAAATTACATCGCCATTCCTTACTTCCTATGAAGAATAGAAGTTCTAAACCATTAGAATTAATTCATTCTAATGTTTGGGGACTAGCTCCACTAAATTCTTTTAATGGAGATGAATATTTTATAATTTTTATTGATGATTTTTCTTTGGTCACATGGCTTTTTCCGCTTAAAAATAAAAGTGATGTTCCTCAAATTTTTGTACAATTGCAAGCATTTGTTGAGAAAATAGTTCAATTGTTCTATTAAATGCTTTAGTTTGGATTGTGGTGGTGAATTTCAACCATTGTTTAAACACTTTCAAGCTATTGGAATTTTACACAGACTGGCCTATCCTCATACACATGAACAAAATGGTATTGCTAAGAGAAAAATTAGACATATTATGGATATTGGTTTAACTCTTTTAGGTCATTGTAGGGCTTCATTTAAATATTGGCATTATGCCTTTGAAATGACCATTTTTTGATTAATCACATGCCTACAACATCTCTTTCTAGTCAAAGTATACTCCAATTGTTGTATAAAAAATCTCCCAATTTTAATTTATTAAGCTTTTTAAGTTGTGCTCTATACTTATTATTATGACCCTACAATACTTACAAATATTCTTTTTGCAGCAAGTAATATGTTCCTTGGTTATTTAGCTCACTATCATGGCTATAGGTGCTTTGACAAAGAAACAAGCAGAATTTATATGGCTAGGCATGTCAAATTTGATAAAGATGTATTTCCTTTCAAAATGACGTCAAACTCTTCATCTAATATTGTATCCACTTATATAATATCTTCACCACCTTGGTTGCAGATTCAAGTTCCATTATGTCAACTCACTAATTCCATGGAATCCTAAACATGTATGACTCTCTTCCTTTTTCTAACTCTATCACCCACTTTATCCTTATCGATCTTAAACCAATAAACTTATTCCCCATCCCCTTTCATTGTCTCAAAAAAATCTCATCACCTCTGTCCCATACTATACATCGAGTTTTTAATCCAAATGGATTGAAACTTTTTGTTGACTTACCCATATACAATGCCAACAAACCTGAAACATCCATTGATAATCAACCCTCACATCATCATCTAATGCAATTATGCCCTTCTATAATTGTTAAGTCTAAAAAATACCCATATCGATTAGGTTGTTCCAGACACTAAACCAACTAGTTTTAAACAAGCAGTTTAGTATAAAGAATGGAGAGATGCTATGCAACTTTATATCTCACCAACATGTGGGACCTTGTTCCTTCCTCAGTACATGCCGATATTATTGGCAATAGATAGGTTTATAAAATAAAACATCACGCAGACGAAAATATTGAGTGTTTAAAGCTTATATGATAGCAAAAGGATACACACAAGAGCATGGGTTAAACTATACTAACAATTTTAGTCTAGTTGTTAACCCTATCACAATTTGGACATCGCTCTTTATTGCCATTTCTAGGAGTTGGATTTTTCAATAATTGGATGTCAGTAATGTCTTTCTATATGGCAACCTAAGCAAAATAGTGTACATGGCTCAACCTCAAGGCTTTTTTTATTAAAAATTGCATCATTAAGTTTGCAAATGGCGAAAGTCCTTATATGAACTTAAGCAAGCACCTAGAGCTTTGTTTCAAAAACTCAGTGGTTTTTTGTTATCAATTGGTGTTGTGGATTCTCATACTGATTCTTCATTATTTATTTACACTCATGCTAATATCTCCCGTTTCCTATTGGTTTTATGTTGATAATATAGTGATTACATGAAGTAGTAATTTGTTTGTTCAATATGTCATTAATAAATTATTTGCTACTTTTTCTCCACAAGATCTTAACTGACTTATTTTCTTGATGTTCAAGTGCTTTGGCATGAGAAAGGGCTCTTTCTATCTCAACAACGATACATTTATGGTATTTTAAAGTTCATGGGAATGTCTTCTTGCAAACCAATTTCAACACCAACGACTACTTGCTCTTCTCTTTACAAGGTTTATTCTTCTTCATTGTCATTAGATGATGCTACAAAATATAGACAATGTTGTGGTTCGTTGCAAAATGTGACCTTTACAAGGCTTGACTTATCATTCGTTGTTAACAAGCTCATAGTTTATGCATTCGCCCACTCAATAACATTTTCAGGATTTAAAACATTTACTTTGCTATTTGAAAGTTACACATCATTCTAGTTTGCTTCTCACCAAGTCTCAGTCATTTAATTTATTAGCCTTTGTTGATGCAGATTGGGTAAGTAGTCTTAATGGCAGGAGATTAACAAAGCCATAAATTGGGTAGGTAATCTTGATGGTAGGAGATCAACAAAGCCATAAAAAATGTCTCAGTTGAACTTTTTTGGTTGTCAAAACTTCTTCATGAACTTGGAAATTGTGTGTCTAAAGTTCCTTATATTTGGTGTGATATCTTGGGACCAGTCTTTATTTCTTCTAATGCTGCCTTTACTACTCGTACATGACATGTAGAAGTTGATTTTCATTTTGTTTGTGAGCGAGTGGTAGCAAAACAATTGACTGTTGGTTCCATTTCGTCCAAAGATCAACTAGCCAACATTATGACAAACTTCTATCAAAAATTTCTTTCAGCTCTATAACTGATAATCTTCGACTTTGTTCCCAATAGTCTTCAACTATATATATATATATATTAATGCGGATGTTTATTTATTTAATTATGTATTTAGTGTCAAGAATTTTCATAAACATTCAAGTGGAAAGACTTAACGATTTGAAGTGACTTATGATTTCTATCTTGCCTTTTGCAAGAATTTCAAAGAATCTAATGATATCTTTTATTTTGTAACCTTAAGAAATTGAATCTTTTAATAATGTTACTTAATTTCTAATGAAGAAATCTTGGACATGGAAAAGCAACCACACCTTGTCAAAAAAGCAAAAGCTGTAATAATACTATATCAATTAAGAAGTTGATTTGTCCCCATGAATAGTTTTAAGTAGAAAAAATGGACATCAAATATAGAGAATAGTGTTCAATTCCTTATCTCTCCTACTCTCCCCTCATGTTGGGAAATTAAATCATTTGAACTCTATTGTTAAAAAAAAAAAAAAAAAAAATCAATGAGTTGATTTGCCTCTTAATTTCTTGCGAGGCTTTATATATTATATATATTGCATTGTGTAGGCAATATTCAATACTGTAATTAAAATATATTGATATCACAATAAATTTAATTTATATTTAATTTTAACATACAATATGAATATCTTTCCGCCATAAATATCTGAAATTAACATTTTGACATTCATAAAATTAATTAATTTAATGTGACGATAAAAAAAAAACTACCATAATTTTGAATATGATTTTGTAATATGGTTTAGGGACTCCTCTTAAATCAGCATTAAACACTTAAATCAGCACTAAACAAAAGCGTATGAAAAAATTTGCATCTAAATTTGAGTTACAATTGATTTTGAAATTTTTTTTTCCTTGAACTTATAATAAGTTGAATATTGTGTAAATTTATTTATTTTTTAACAAATGTAGGAGAGACCTTGACGTAAGTTATACCACTCAACATCTCAACATTTGACTATATTGTCTAAATTTAAAATATTATATAAAAAAGAACACAAGTTTTCATTGAAAAATATTTATTTAATTGACTAGATAGAAATATTTCATATATATAATAGTAAACAACCATATGTTTTACATGTGAATAAAAAATTTCTTAGTCAAACTATTAAAATACTATTAATAATTTTTTTTAAATAATAAAAAAATTATTTATTTATACAACATTCTATATTAAAAACTTAATATAGTTATGCTTCATTGCAATTTTGATAAATCTTTTATTTAAATAATTATATGATAATCATTCAATTTTTTATATTTAAAATTTTTCTAAATTCTAAAACTAATTTTATGTAAAAAATGTTATGGCCATAATTAAGCATAAAATAATAATAAAATAATTATTTTCTCAATAAAAATTTAATAAAATAAAAAATAAAAAATTATATTTTTATATAACTATTTAATTATTACAACCTCATTAAATATTTGAACAATGACATTTTGTTTCTTTAATATTTTTAATATTAATACTTCTATTTATTTAAAAAGTAATTTAATGTAATTTTTTAAAATTTCACCTAATAATTAAATGATAAAAGTTAATTAGTTCAATTTTAAATCTTTTTTTAATAATTTTTATAAAAAAATCTAAAAACGATAAATGTACTACTTTTTTTCTTCTTCTTTTCTTTTATAAGAATATATCATTTTATTAATTTTATTCATAAGAGGGGAAAAACCACTTGCATAAAATGGAAGTGACAAAAAAATCCCTCTCTAAAACTAAAAAGAATATAAGAGGAGAGACAAGAAAAAAAAAACAAAAAACAAAAAGAGACACAAAAATAGAACTCAAAGCAAAGCTCAATTCGACCATCTACGAATACCAAGACAACTGTAAAGAAAATCAGTGGCTGAAAGCAGGAGTTCAAGCCTTTAACCATTCTGAAACCCATAAAAAAATAACTTCTCTAACTGCAGAAAGGAAGTAGATCCTGATTTGAAGACAATATCATTGCGATGATTCCAAAGAGACCAATTGACAACAAAAAACAAAGTCGTCCAAAATTTCCTTTGGAATGTACCTAAGATCAAACAGCACCATTGCTGATAAAGCAAAACAAACTAATTTGGCATAATGAAAGACATTCCCCACCAATGTAAAAAATAAGTCCACAATTTCATAGCAAAAGGACACAGAAGAAGCAAATGATCAATGGTTTCACCAAATGAGCCACAAAAAGGAAAGTAGTTGAGTGAAATAGGACATATGTTAAGCATAAATAAGTGATCACGGGTTGGCAATTGGTTGAGCATAGCAAACCAAGAAAAGAGTTTCATTTTAGCAAGCGCAAAGTTTAACTAAATTTTAGGCAAAATGATAAAATCAATAGATTTTAAGTTTTGTAAAAGAAGCTTGTAAAAACTATTAACCAAAAAGGAATGAGTGGAATTTGCAAACCAAATAAGCCAATCTCTAGTGCCAGATAAAATATGAACTTGTTTTATGATATCAAATAATAAGTCAAGTAATAAAAGCTCATAACAGGATAGCATACACTTCTAAGTTAGCTGACAAGACCACAAACCCGTAGAACTAGAACCCATATCAAAAATAAAACCAAAAGGAGATGTAGTGAGCTGATAAAGATTTGTAAAAAAAGAGTATAAGGAAGAAGTTTCACACCACTTGTCTATCTAGAATAAAATACAAGAGGCATCACCAGCTTTGAAGCGAAAGCTATCCAAAATGATTAAAGCACATGGAGACTTGTCAGAGACAATGAAGGAGATCGACCATTAAAGTGAAGAAGAATAACGAGTTGAAGTAATAAAGACATTATTAGCATGAGTAACACTGTATTTACTCTCTATTGTTACACTCTATAGAGAATCATTATCATCTTGTAAATGCCATAACCTTTTAAAGAGCAAAGCTTTATTATGAACACTAAAATTAATAATTCTAAGGCCTCTTAAAGTATGGGGTTAAGAAACGCTTTGCCAATTGACCCGATGTCATTTCTTGGCATTAGAACCTCTAATCCAAAACAAATGTGAAATATGCCATTTCGAATCCTTAATCACCATAGCTAGGATTTTAAAGATAGAAAGAAAATAGATTGGCAATGGTGCAATGCTAGACTTGGTTAAAACTAAGTGACCAACTTGGGACAAAGTACATCCCTTCCAAAAAAGATCTTCTTTTTTATTTTCTCAACAACTAGAGACCAAGTTGATAAATTTCTAGGAGAGACACCTAAGGGCAGACCCAAATAAGTCACTAGAAGGGTTATAGAATTACAAAAAACATGAGATGTTATGCGCTAAACAAAGGATTGGTTCAAGTTAATTCCCATCAGCTTACTTTTATGAAAATTTACATCTAAACTCAAAACAAAGGGCAAAGCATTGTAGCATATAAGAAACATGAACAACATATATCAGATAAGCTTCTAAACAGAATATCGTGTCATATGCAAATTGAGGTACAAAATAATTGGACTAGTATAAGAGAGATTAACACCTTTTATGAGCCTAATGGTAGACATTCAACTATCAAGCAGAGATAGAGGCTCAACAGCAAGGATAGAAAGGAGAGATCAAAGAGGGCACTATTGTTTTTGGCAAAATCAAATCCCACATTGGGATTTTTATTCAAATGGGAGGAGTTCTTTGGTTATAAAAGAACTCCCCCCTTAGTTAAATCATCCCACAAAATTAGCCCTCTCCAATATTTAAGCTATTTATATTCTTTCTCTTTTTTGTAAATATTTTCTAAATTAGTGAAATATTATTTTGGTAGTATCCAAGGACGTAGGCATAATTGTCCGAATCTCGTTAAATTTTAGTATTCTCTTTTATGTCTATTTAACAGCTATTGTCAGGTATAGTTGTTAATTATTATGCTATTAAATTACTTGTCTTGGTAAAATTATGTCTAGGAGATTGGTATTTAAGTGGACCATTGTGTCATACTACACCTTTTCTGGAAATCTACCTTGGGTGATTTTTTAGCACAATCGTTTATACTCTAGTCACTTAAGCAATAGTTCTTAAGATGAATTTGTTATTATTGGTGGAAATTAACTCGAATTCCATAATAATTAGTATTAAAACTCTTGGTTTATTTTAGTATGTTTTTTGGTTGTAGCTTAGGCTGATCTTCTATATCAGAAAAAATATCCTTAGGCTAGATAACATTTTGCATTGATAGCTATTAAATAGAATTTGCAACAGAAATGGCAGACAACATAAAATTATCCACATAGACGTTGACAGCTTCATCATTTTCAATTTTGACAAGAAATGCTAGATTTGCGATGGTGATTTTTGATGGCACCAGTCATTTTAGTATGTGGCAAAATGAGGTTCTAGATGCCCTCTTTCAACAGGGTCTAGACATTGCCATTGAAGAAGAGAAACCAGATGATGTTAAAGAGAAAGAATGGAAGGTGATTAATAGGCTGGCATATGGTACAATTTGATCATGTCTTTCTAGAGAGCAGAAGTATGCATTTTCTAAAGAAACTTCTGCAAGTAAATTATGGAAGGCAGTAGAGGATAAATTTTTAAAGAAAAGTAGTTAGAATAAACTCTACATGAAAAAATGATTATTCCGCTTTAACTGTGCTCCAAGTACCACGATGAATGATCACATTACTAGCTTTAATCATTTGGTAACTAATTTGATGAATACAAACGTGACTTTTAATGATGAAGATCTGGCTCTGATGTTGGTGGGATCACTTCTTAATGAGTTTGAGTATCTTGAAACTATTATACTTTATGGGAATGTTGTTGTGTCTCTAAGTGAAGTAACTATAGCCTTGTATAGTTTTAAATTATGAAAGAAAGAAAAGCAAGAAAATATAAGTGTAGAAGCAGAAGCTCTAGTTGTTAGAGGCCATTTGCAAAGTTAGAATAAAAGAAGGAGAGGGAGATCAAAGTTAAAGTCCAAACTAAGAAAAGATCAATGAGCTTTTTATTGAGAAAATGGTCACTGGAAGAAGATTATCCTAAGCTAAAGGACAAAGGCAAACTTGGAAAGGGAAATGTTGTCTCAAATTCAAATGTAGTTGAGTGTGATGATGCAAATTTATATCTTTCAATTACTGCTATACCATCAACCAGCTGTTTGAGTTCATGGTTATTAGATTCAACTTGTTATCACCATATGACTCCTAATTGAGAATGGTTCTTTGACTTTAAAGAAGTAAAAGGTGGAGTTGTCTACACAGTAAATAATGCCCCTCTTAACACATATAGGATTGGTTCAATTTTCTTGAGCAATTAGGATGGATCAATCAAAACCTTAACATGTGTTCATTATGAGCCAAATTTGATGAGTTATCTTATTTATGTAGGAAACTTAGAGTCAAAAGGTTTCGAAGTAAGGGCGAAAGATAGGATAATAAAAATAATTTATGGTGAACTTATGATAATAAAGGGGATTCAAAAAAGAAATAATATGTGTTATTTTCTGGGTAATACAATTACTGGGACAATATTAGTGATAACTTCTACTGATGATCAAAAGTTTGAAGCAACCAGGTTATGGCATATGTGCTTGGGGCATGTTGGAGAAAAATCTTTGAAATTGATGATAGATCAAGGATTATTAAAAGGAGCTCGGGCTTATAAATTAGATTTTTGTGAGCATTACATCAAAGGGAAGAAGACATGGGTGAAATTTAAAATAACCATCCATGATACTGAGGGTATTCTGGATTATGTTCATTCAAATGTGTGAGGGCCTTCTAAAAATGCTTCATTGGGAGGAAAACACTATTATGTTTCCTTTGTTAATGATTTTTTCCAAAGAGTATGGGTGTATACAATGAAGACAAAGGATGAGGTGCTAGAAATTTTCCTTAAATGGGAAAGGATGATAGAGACTCAAACAGGCAGAAAAGTTAAACGTATCCGTACAAACAATGGTGGAAAGTTAAAAAATGATCCATTTCTAAAAGTCTGTGAAGATAAAGGTATTATTAGGCACTTCACTGTCAGAAATACACCACAACAGAATGGGGTGGTAGAGCGTATGAACCGAACATTATTGGAGAAGGTTTAGTGTATGTTGTTCAATGCTATGTTAGACAAATAATTTTAGGCTGAGGCTTTAGTTTATGCTTATCACCTTATCAACCATTTACTATCGACTACTATTGGTGGTAAAACGCCATTGGAGAAATGGTTTGGAAAACCTGCTATAGATTATGATTCCTTATATGTGCTTGGTTCCACTGCATATTACCATGTTAAGAAGTCAAAGTTGGATCCAAGAGCAAAAAGGCAATCTTTATGGGAATCACCTCTAGTGTGAAAGTAGTCTTTGGTGTCCAGAAATAAAGAAAGTAATCTTTAATAGGGATGTTGCCTTTGATGAATCTACCATATTGAGAAAGGTGACTTATGAAAAGATGGAGCAGAAAGATGGTATTCCCAAACATATGGAGTTTGATGGCAAAAGAATTATCCTAGCCAATGAAGAAATTGATGATGACTCTCCTATGATAGAAGAAGAATCAAATAAAGAAGATGTCAGACCTAAAAACCTCTACAACACATGAATCAATTGCATTAAGGAAGGAAACCATTAAATAATTTACTCATTATGCTGATATGGTCTTTTCTGCATCACCAATTGTAATTGATGACATTCCTGCCACTTATGATGAAGTAGTCCAAAGTTCAGAATAAGATAAATGGAGGATCGCCATGAATGAAGAAATATAGCATCTTTAAAAGAATCAGACATAGAAACTAGCTAGTCTTCTAAAGGGAAAGAAGGCAATTGGGTGCAAATGGGTTTATGCAAAAAAAGAAAGATTTTCTAATAAGGATAATGTTCAATACAAAGGAAGATTAGTGGCTAAAGGCTATGCATAGATGGAGGAAATTGATTATAATGAAGTATTTTCTCTAGTTGTAAAACATTCCTCCATCAGAATTTTATTAGCTTTGGTAGCACAGTTGGATTTAGAACTAGTTCAAAGGGATGTAAAAACTGCATTTTTACATGGAAACTTAGATGAGGAAATCTACATGACTCAACCAGATAGATTTAAAGTTACTAGTAGAGAAAAGATGGTTTACAAATTGGAAAAATCATTGTATAGATTGAAGCAATCTTCGAGGTAGTGGTACAAGTAATTTGTCAAGTTTATGACAGGGCAAAAGTATATTTATATTTGCACAAGCTACAAGGTGGATCCTATAAATATCTTTTTCTCTATGTTAATGATATGCTGATAGCTTCCAAGAGTCAAATAGAAATTTAGAAATTGAAGACTTGATTGAACATGTAGTTTGAGATGAAGGATCTCGGTGAAGCAAAAAAGATTCTTGATATGGAGATATTTAGAGATAGGATATTGGGGAGACTTTTTTTATCTAAAAAGGAATATATGAGGAAAGTACTAAAATGTTTTGGCATGAATGAAAAGTCAAAACCAGTTAGTACACCACTTGCTCCTCATTTCAAGATTAGTGTATCCATGTCACCGAAGAATGATGTAGAATGGGAATACATGTCAAAAGTACCATATGCAAGTGTTGTTGGTTGCTTGATGTATGCAATGGTGTGTATAAGGCCCAATGTTTCATAAGCAGTTGGGGTGGTGAGCAAGTACATGCATGATCTTAGAAAGAAGCATTAACAAGTTGTGAAATGGATTCTATGTTATATTATAGACACCATAGATATTGGTTTGATATTTTAGTAGGATAGGCAAGATGGTCAATGTATAGTTGGGTATTATGATTCTGACTATGCTGGTGATTTGAACAAGCATCGTTCAACAACTAGTTATGTGTTTATTTTTATAAAGGCACTAGTTAGTTGTGTTAATCTTAGCAATAATTAATCTTAATTTTGATATTAAAAAACTTAATTTTGAGCATTTAATTTTTTTATTTAAGTGTGTATAAGTTAGGACTCTATTAGAAGTTAAAATGAAGTATGATTATCTTGGGCTGATTGGACCTTTGAGATTCAATGAGGCTTTTGACATCCTTAGAGCTTTATAATGAGAAAGTTATCTTCTTCACATTTGAATTAGACATCTTAAGCTTTCTGAATTAGGCTTATTTGTTAAAATCTGAGTTCATTTGTGTATGAAAATTTTGAGTCGAAATCCATGTATATGTCTGCCATCTCTGATTGCACATCTCTTAGTATTTTGCACATATTTTGAGTTACAGAAGTCCAATTAAGGTGATTCAAAATGATATAGAAATATAATTAAAATATCTAAAAATTTTATGAAGAAAGTATAGGCCAATTAAAATTTCTTCAAGAGAAAATCACGGCTTCAACTTGTGTATAACTGTCTGATAGTATTCTACATTTCAGATTGCATAGCTCTTAGTATTTTGGACATATCCTGAGCTAAAGAAGTCAAATTTAGGTTATTCAAAATGTTATGGAAATATAAGTCAAATATATACAACTTTCATGAAGAATGTATGGGCAAATTCAAACGTCTTCAGTAGCAAATCACGGCTTTAATTTGGGTATAGCTGTCTGACTGTAGTCTGCATTTTAGATTGCATAGCTCTTAGTATTTTGGATATTTATTGAGCTAAAGAAGTCCACTTTAGGTGATTAAAAATAATATAGAAAGCTAATTTAAATATCTATAGTTTTTATAAAGAAAGTATGAGCAAATTCAAACGTCTTGAGTAACTAATCACGGTTTCAATCCATGAATAGCTATCTGACAACACCACTTTCAATGATTCAAAATATAGAGGTTGAACACATTATTTTACCCTCCAACAGCTATATTTTTAAGTATAAATACCTCTAGAGCTGAATGAAAGTTAAGAAACTTAATTATCATTCATTCTTTCTTAAGCATTTATTAAGCTCTCAAATTCTCTTAAACAATTCTTTTTTTGTGTAACTCTTGTGAGAGTTGGGTGTGTGTTAGAAATAGAATTTATCTTCATCTTAAATCGTAGGTTAGATTAGAAGGGAAGTGAGATTTATTTCTAAAGGAATTGGTTTAAGTGTTGTCCATTGAAACACTTGGGTTTTGGTTTTTTGAGTGAGCATTGAAAACTCATGTTGTAAGGTTATAAGAGTGAGTCATAAAGCCCTTGTGTAATATCAATCTTTTGAATAAGATTCTTGGTGATTGAAAATCCTAACTTCGAGATAAGTTAAGTGGAGATGTAGGATTGTTGTTAAATCTGAACTCCTTAAATCTTTGTGTTCTTCATTCTTCCTTCTTAACTTCCATTCAATTCTTGCAAAGAATTCTTTTAATTTCTCATTTTTATTTGATAGTCTTATTCACCCCCCCTCTAGGACTCTTTTCAAGTTAGAAGTCCACCTTACAGTTAATAGTTGCTTTGTCTACTATAAAGGTAGAGTATATGGTAGTTATAGAGGCTGTAAAGGAGGCAATTTGGCTTCAAGGGTTATTTGGTCAATTGGGAATGGAGTAGAAGCACATTAAAGTGCATTGTGACAATAAAAGTGTTATTCATTTAGCAAAGAATCAGGTTTATCATGTAAGGACGAAGCATATCAATGTTTTGATATCACTTTGTACAGTAGATTCTGAAAGAAGGTGGAGTCATAATTCAGAAGATTAGAACCATTGAGAATCCTACTGATATGATGATAAAAGTGGTAACTGCAGTCAAGTTTAAACATTGTTTAGACTTTATCAATATTGTTACAAATTGAAAGATGAAATTTGCAGACACCACTGGAGGTTGAATTTGAAAGAGAATTGTATGGAATTTTACCAAGGTGGAGATTTGTTGTTTTTGGCAAAATCAAATCCTATATAAGGATTTTTATTAAAATGGGAGGAGTTCTTTGGTTATAAAAGAACTCCTCCCCCTCCCCCCCTAGTTAAATCATTCCACAAAATTAGACTTCTTCAATATTGAAGCTATTTTTATTCTTTCTTTCTTTTTTGTAAATATTTTCTCAATTAGTGAAATATTATTTTGGTAGTGTTCGAAGAAGTGGGTATAATTGGTTGAATGTCATTAAATTTTAGTGTTCTCTTTTATATCCATTTAATAGCTATTTTCAGGTATAATTATTGTTAATTATTGTGCTATTAAATTACTTATTTTTGTAAAATTCTATCTAGGAGGTTGATATTTAAGTGGATCATTGTGTTCCATCATACCTTTCCTGAGAATCTACTTTGGGGTATTTTTTAGTATAATAATTTATACTTTAGTCATCTAAGCAATATTTCTCAAGATAAATTTATTATTATGGGTGGAAATTAACTCAAACTCCACAACATGCAACCTTGGCAAACACCGTTAGATGAAGAGAAATCAGTATAGGGAGAACCATTAATTAGAATTAAAGCTCACAAACCAGAGAGGCATTCATTGATTCAATTGCACCACTTAGTACCGAATCGCATCTTATGGAGGACTTGAAGCAAAAAAATTCCATTTAAGAGAATCAAAGGCTTTCTCCAAGTCGACTTTAAACATGAATCACCCAGTTATAGATTTTCGGCAAGTGTCGATGATTTCATTAGCTATAAAATAACTATCAAGGATTTATTGCCCATAAATAAAAGCCATCTGAGATTAGCTAACAAGATGTTCTAGAAATCCTTTCAACCGATTTGCCAGTAATTTAGCAATGATTATGTAAATTCCATGGATAAGGGAAATAGGGCAGTAGTAATCTACAAGCATAGGGTTCACTTTTTTAAGGACTAAAGTAACGAAGGAAGTTTTAAATGCCCCAAGAATTTTACCAGAGTGAAAGAAATTATTGACCAAAGCGTAAATATCATATTAAAGGATTGACCAAGATTTCCTATAGAATAAGAAGTTCAATCCATCTAGAACCACAACTCCAAACAGCTTGACGGATTTCTTCTAAAGAGAAAGGACGCGCCAGAAAAGAGGTTTGAGAAGTAGATAATTTTGTAAACGACAAATCAGCAATGAAACCATCAACATGAGAGACTTTATTAAAACACTACTTGTAATGAGAATGGATTCAGCAGAAATCTCAGCAGCATCCAACAATAATCGTTCATTATGGCGTAAGTGGGAGATAGAATTCATTCGTCCACGATTAAAAGCATGAAGATGAAAAAATTAGTATTCTTATCACCCAGACGACACCACTGAATTCTGGATTTTTGTCTCTAAATAGACTCTAAATGAGATGAAAGCCGCAGGCAATCTTGATTCAAAATAAAGACAGTAGCTTCTTTAGAACTAGATAATTATCGCTATTTATGAATAAGGTCCAAACTATCTAACTGAGATTAAATACGTAAAAGAGAAGAGTTTAAATCTCCAAAAACATCTCAATTCCAATATCTCAGAGAATGCCTAAGGCATTTGAGTTTGTGGTGAAGTGGAAGAAAAGAAGATATAAAGTGCCAAAAGATTTTGACAACATTAGCAAAGTTCGGAACATCCCACCATCAGTCAAGAGATCGGAATGGCTTTGGTCCATGAGGAGGTAACAAATTATGCGGACAAATTGGGTTGTGATCAGAAGGGCCACGAGACAAAGATGACAGTTGCAGCAATGCAAAAGCTTTGATCCATTGAGAAGTAACCAATGCTCTATCAAGACGTCTCTGAAAAAGCCGATTTCGCTAGGTGAAAATAGAACCATAAAGTTGTATGTCGATAACAAATGCTCTAGAGATGAAGTCATTAAAATTCCTCACACCATCCGTGAAATCATGAGCACTACTTCACTCAGAAGGGCATCGGACCTGATTAAAATCACCAATTAGAAGAATAGGAACATTACTCAAAGACTGTAAAAGAATGAGCAACTCTTGCTAAGAAGAAGCTGTACTAAAATAGAAGGAGCTTAAATCCTAAAATAATACAATGAAAATCAAATTGTGTGAAAGTTCCCTCAGAAACAATCCAATGTAAACCAGAGAAGGTATTAGAAGAAACAAAAGACTGTTCATGAGAAGAAAGTAAAATGCCTCCAGTCGCATTAACAACGTCTAAATAGTGCCAGCGAATAGACCCTATGCCCCAAATTTAGATTCACATTATAACATATTAATTTATATAATTTTAATAAATTTTCTATTTGAATATTATACAACACTTTTTTAATATTTTTATCTAAAAAAATAATCTAGTATAACAAATTTGATAGAGTTATAATATAGTAATTTATTACATTCTTTATAAAATATTTTATTCAAACACAAACAATCATTTAATATTTTGATTTATATTAGATAAAATACAAGTAGACATGTTAAAATAGAAAAAAATATATTTTAAACAAAATTACTACTAAAAGTTTAATTAATTAATTTAATTTTTATTAAAAATAAAATATTAGTTAATCTAATTAAAATAAAAAACCTTGTACCAATGAGAAAACAGTCAAGTGGTAACTCCTTTTCAAATGCATCATAAGGTGTAGAATTTGATTTATGTCATTTTCGATTTAAAGAAGAGTACTGCTCCCTGTTGTGCAGTCATCGAAGTTTAGGTCATATGACATCTCTATTAATCAAAAAAAAAAAAAAAAAAGAAACAATCTTTTAATCAAAATTGAGTTACAATTTAATTAATTAATTTTTTATTGAAGTTAAAATAAAAGTTAATCTAATTAAAATATGAAATATACTTCTCTTTTTAATCCAATAAATAAATTAATTAAAATCTAATTTTATTTTGATTGAAAGTATGTTTTTTATTTTAATTAGGTCAATTATTATTTTATCTTTGATAAAAATTAAATTAATTAATAATTTTATTAATAATTTTGTTTAAAAAATATATATATTTATTTTAATTAGGTCTACTGATATTTTATCTAATATAAATCAAATTAGGTAACATAATTTTATAGTCTTACTATATTAAATTTAATAAGAAAATAAAAATAAAATTAATAAACTTTATAAAATAATTAATTACAAAAAATATTAACGTAAAAAATGTTTGAAATTTTTTTTGTTTGAATAGAAAACTCATAAAGAATGTAATACATTACTATATTATAACTCTATCAAGTTTTAAAATTAGATTATTATTTAAATAAAAATATTTAAAGAAATTTGTATGATTGTTTAACTAGAAAATCAATTATTAAAATTGTAATAAATTAACATGTTATAATATAATACTATCAATATTGAAAAAAAGATTGACATATAAATAAAATAATATTTTTATTATTTTTAAATATATATTAAATTTTTTTGGCCAACTAAAATAAATAAAGAGCAGTACAAAGGAAGAAGGCCTAATAGCCCAATTAAATACAAAGAACAATAATCAAAGGAAACAACAAACATAAGCCCTAATTCGGCAAAGAAGCTTCTTGAATTCCAATTTCCAATCATCATCGATTTGCCACTTTCCTTTAAAAAAAAAAAAAAAAAATCCCATTTTAAGGAAAAAAATTATAATTAGGAATAAAAATAACCCATTTACATTGAATAGATCAGATTAAATACCAGAAATAATGAAGAAAAATTAAACATTACATACCGCATACATAAAGAGTAGGATCCGATAGAAAATGAAACACTAAATTAACAGGGAAGAAAAAGGGCTACCTTTGGCCATGGAAGGCCAACAACGGTTGCCGTGAACTGTGAAACTATATGAAGACCTTTCAGTGGAGAGAAGAAAGAAAGAAAAGTGGGAAAGGGACTTTTTTTTTTATGATTATTTTAAATACATATTAAATTAAATTTTACTAATTAATTAAATTTTTTATTTGTCTTGTCTCTTTAATCATATTCTAAAAAAATAGAGTAAATAATTTGTTTGAGAGTAGTATTTTTATAAAAAAAAAAAGTTAATATAATTATCATTTTTAGATATTTTTATAAAATTTAATAAAGAAAAGAATTAAAATTAAATTAATTAATCTTTATCATTCAATTTTTTTGAAATTCAAAAATTAAATTAAATTTCTTTTTGAGTAAATAAAATGTCGCTATTAAAATAAAAAATTTAAAATTTCAATAAATTTTAAGTTTAATGAGGTTGTAGTATTTGAATTATTATATAAAGAAAATATAACTTTTTATTATTTTAAATTTTTATTAAAAATAACTAATAATTTTTTGTTATCTTATAATGACATATTTGTTTTATATAATATTAGTTCTAGAGTTGGGAAAAATATTGAATCAACATCATATAATTATTTAAATAATTTTTTTTTTATCAAAATTGCAATGAATTATAAATATATTAAGTTAATATGAAATTATTATATAAATAAATAACACTTTATTATTTTTAAAACTTTTATTTAATAATAATAATAATAATAATAATAATAATAAATGTCTAATAGTTTATAATTTGCTACTAAGAGTCTATAAAAATTTTTATTCACGTATAAAGCACGTGATTGTTTACTGGTGTGTGCATATATATCTAAAAATTGATATCATCAATATTTTTTTACAGGTTGCATAAAAATTATATAAAAATGGACAATTTTTAATAATAGAAAAAAAAGACAACCATTTAGAATTTAGATCAAAATCACCAAAAAATAGTAAAACATTTTATCTTTTACCTTAAATGGAAAAAAAAGACCTAAACAACCGGGCATCTATGTCTATCTCCAAATTATATATTGGTACCTGAAGTTGAAGTTAAAGCATAAAAATAAATATCATTCATGCAATGGCTCGTGGACTCCAGAAAAACCATATGCGGATTTGTATGTTTTTCTTATTAACATTCTCTCAGGTGTTGATCATTAGATTTGTTAAAGGAAACAGGATTTTAAATCCAACTGATGACAAATACATCATAGAGGTTTGTGCTATTACTTGGTTGCTTGAATAGTTTTCTTTTCTTTCTTTTTTTTTTTTTTTAAATGATCATTTTCTTGAAGAAATGTTTACTTATTGATTACAGGGCAAGCATGGTGATGTATACGCGTGTGTTGATATGTATAAACAACCTGCTTTCAGTCATCCACTTCTCAAAAATCATACTATACAGGTATTTTTCTTTGAGTCCTTGATTTTCCATGCATTAAGTTTACTATTGGCTTGTCTTCTTTTGAATGTTATTACATTAAATATTATTAATATTATGACGTAGTACAAAGGAATTATTGGAAAATGAAATATATATATATATATATATATATATATATAGAATTTTGTATTTGGTGGGACTTGAATCTTTATAAGATAGTAAGATTTCGTATATGTCTATATGATATTATAGATGAGACCCAGTTCATATCCAGAGGGACTAGAAGCGAGAATCAATGCAGAGCTCTTAGTGGAGAAGGTAATGTGTCCTGAAGGAACAATTCCAATCACAACACATATAATCGACCGCCCTAAAGCTAGTCCAGTTTTTCCCAACCAATCAAAGGCAGGTGAAGCTGAAGGTCATGAGGTAAAACTAGCTACTTCCAATTAAGGCACTCTCTTTCTTTGAATTTAAGAACAGAAAAAAATCGTGTCTTCAGAAATTCAACTATTTGATAAAGGGCATTCTTAGATGTAGAGTTTGATTTCTACCATGGTGGATTTAAAAAGAAGAGCTATTTTCTTTTGTGTAGTTCATCGAAGTTTATGTCATATTATCTTTCTATTAACCAAAAAAAAGGAAAGAAATCGAATGCACATTATATGTTGCAGTTCATAATTAATTTAATTTAAGTTGTATTTTTTATTGACTTTTTTTTTTTATTATTTTTTATACGATATGTAAATTAGTATACACAAGTTAGTCTGCAAGAAGGCCAATACTATGGAGCACGTACAAGACTTAGCGTATGGAACCCAGCAACATTCGATGGAGAATTTAGTCTAGCTCAAGTCTGGGTTCTAGCAGGTCAAGGTGGTAACCTTAACACGATTGAAGCTGGCTGGCAGGTAAGTTTACTATCGATTTTTCCCATTTAATTAACTATCGCTTAACGTTTACAAAATTTATTAGATTAAACTTCACAATTGCTTAGATTATATATGGGTGGTTTACAAATTAAATCATGGTTTCAGGTTTGGGCTGGTGACAATCAACCAAGACTCTTCATTTATTGGACGGTAAATTTATTTAAATTTCCTCTCTTATTTATCTATTTATTTATTTGCATATTCTATCTTAAAGAATTCAAACTTAAGTATTTTCATATTTCAAAAAATCGAGATTTTTTTTTTATTGAAGTTCAGATGGTTGGTTTATAAATTAATTGGCATTCAAGTATTCAATTCAATGTGTAATTAATTATTATTCATATTTTCAGTATGCAACTTATATATATTTCATTGTAATAACTCTAGTTTACGTGTTTTCATGTGGGTTGCATGGCAGGGAGATAACTACCAAGAAACAGGCTGCTACAATCTTCAATGCCCTGGTTTTGTGCAAACTAACAGTCAAATTGCATTAGGAGGTCGTATAAGTCCAATATCAACCTATAATGGCAACCAATATCATATTGAACTTACTGTACATAAGGTAATGGACACATATCTTTACAATTTCTTTCATTTATAAGACTGGAGTTCCCATATGATATCCCAGTAATTGAAAGATTCTTACCTAAATTTAGGGTATGACATCTAACAATTAGATGAGTGATACATATTTTTAATGTTCTGCATCTAACCAATAGAAATTTAATATCTGTTCTCGTATTGCAAATCTAACTGTTTAGTACAATACATACAAAATGGATAATAATTTTGTAAAAATTGTTTTAGGACAAGAGTAGTGGGAATTGGTGGCTCCGATTTTCAGATCTAGATATAGGATATTGGCCAGCTTCCATTTTTACAAGTCTAGCAGAAAGTTCAACAGGGATAAATTGGGGAGGAGAGATAACTGATTATAGAGCTAACCTCAGACATACTTCTACACAAATGGGAAGTGGACATTTTCCTGGCGAAGGCTTTACAAAAGCTGCTATGCTCTTCAATCTTGGATATATTGATGATTCTGGTGCTCTGAGAGATCCTGAAGGCCTTTCACCATATGCGACAAATCCTGCCTGCTATGATATAAAGTTAGGAAAAAAGGGGGACAATGGTTTTGGGGTTCATTTTTATTTTGGAGGTCCAGGATATTCAGCACAGTGCCCATAGAGCAAAAAACAGAAGCGCAAAATCCTTTTACTAGACATGTTTTTGCTTTCAAATAAATCACATTTGCCATTGAAGAAAATAATTAAAAAGAGGGAAATGTAAGAATAATAAAAATCAAAAGGTTTATTTGGCTAGAGGGTTGATGATAGCTGTCAGCTGTCAGTTGTTGTTGATAAGCTTGTAGCTTAATAACTATGAAAGTCAACAAGAAGAAAGGATTGATGTTTATAATATATATATTAATGTTATAGTAATATTATTATTTTAAAAGGATTATTTGTAAAAAAAAAAAATTAACTTTAGCACTTTTTATAATTTAATTACAATATTTTAATTTTTGTAGATTAGAACATAAACTTGCAAATCTTTGCAATTTAAAACATTGATCAAAATATCTGGTAATGAAATTCTTGCATGACAGACGAACCTTCACTGCATTTTCCACGTCAGACATCTTGATTTCCATGACAAAATGTATTGTTTTATAATACAATTAAAACGCAGCATATAATTGTTAAAAATCAGTGTTTATTTGCTTCATAATTCTTCTTCTTCTTCTTCTTCTTGGCGAATTAAATTAGGATTCACCCTCAAAATTGTTGGGAATTCTAAAAATAAAAATGAAGAATTGCAGCAAAAATAGATAGTAGTAGTAAACTAAAAATTGCAGAATTGTATTAGAAACAACAAAGATAAAATATACAGAGAAATCAAAGTGATTTTCTACCAATTCATTCAAGCACTGATGGTGCCTTTTTATAGGCTTACAATAAACTGAAAAAGCTAAAAACTCTCAACAAAGAATCAGATTTTATTACCACTAACAATTATTAACTGAAACAAAAATTTAAGGAGCAAAAGACTGACACTAACATAGACTTATTTGACTAAATTAAACACACGTTATTTTGAATCAACTTCAACACTCCCCCTTGATTCAAAATTGCATCCTTCAAGTCTTGTTTTGAAATACACATGTTTATCTCGAGGAAGTGACTTTATAAAGATGTCTGCAAGTTGTTCATTAGTGCTGCAATACTTGAATTGAACCTGATCTCCAACTACCAGTTCATGAATGAAGTGGATTTGAATGTCAATATGCTTATTTCCGGAATGGAATGCTGGATTCTCACTCATTGTAATAGTTACTTTGTTCTCACACAATATCTTAGTTGCGCTTTTCTGTTCTTAGCCAAAATCAACAAGTTAGCGTCTGAGCCACACAGCTTGACATGCTGCTGAAGTTGAACCAACATATTCAACTTCAGATGTTGACAAAGCTATGGATGCTTGCTTCTTAGAACTCCATGTGATATCTCCAAAACCAAGATGAAAAATTCTACCTAAAGTGTTCTTCCTATCCTCCATAGAACCTGCCCAATCATTGTTTGAGTAACCCAACAAACAAAAATCTAAATTTGCAACATACCAATGCCTATAATCAATCGTTCCTGCCACATGTCGCAAGATTCACTTGGCTGCTCCAAGATGAGGATTTGTAGGATTTTGTATAAGCTGGGAAACAACATCAAATGAAAATGCAATATCAGGTCGTGTGTGAGTTAAATAAATTAATCCTCTTACCAAGCTTCTTCAGTACTTGGCATCTACACTGTTAGTACCATCTTCAACCTGCAACTTTTCATTCAAGTTTGTGGGTGTAGTTACTCAATTACAATTCACCATATTAAACCTTTTAAGCAAGTTAGTAGCATATTTCATCCAAGAAACAAAGATACCATCTTCTTTTTGTAACACTTCAATACCAAGAAAGTAATGCAATACGCCTAAATCTATCATCTCAAACTTCTTCATCATTCTAACCTTAAAATCTTCAATTAAAGCACTAAATATACCCATATAAATTATGTCATCAACACAAAAGCAAAGTATAAGAAAATAAGTACCTTGCCTCTTCAAGTAACGAGTAGACTCATTTTTACTTCTTACAAATCCATTTGAGCATAAATGGGTATCTATCTTGCTATACGATGCCTTTGGGGCTTGCTTTAACCTATAAAGTGCCTTGTTTAACTTGTAAACTTTATATTCCTTCCCACAAACAACAAATCCTTTAGGTTGAGAGACATACACTTCCTCTAAGCACTGTCTATTCAATAATGTAGATTTAACATCAAATCGATACACACTCAACTTCATATGTGTAGCAACAACCAAAAAAATTCTGACAGTTTCAAATCTTGCAACTAGAGAGAAAGTATCTTCATAATCCACATCATATGTTTATGCATATCCCTTTACGACCAACCTTGCTTTATACCTTTCAATGCTTCCATCTATATGATACTTAGTTTTAAACACCCACTTCAGCCCGATTGCATTATTTCCTTCAAGTAAGTCCACCAACTCCCATGTCTCATTTTTATTGATTGTAATTAACTCTTCCTTCATTGCTTTAACCCACTCCTCTTTTGCAGCTACTTCGTTGAAACAAATTGGCTTAGCAATAAACAAAGCTTGAGAGTTTGCATATATCTCTTTTAAAAACCTAAACTTTATTGGAGGAGATTCTTTAAATGAATTTTTTAAAGTAGATGAGCTGCTGGAATGTCTTTGTGAGCTATTTTTTGGTGTTGAAAACTCTATGGAATCATATGAGGCTACTATAAAGTCATTATCAGCTCTATTTGCTTCTTTAAATTTTGATAAAATTTGAGTTTCTACTGATCCTTCATTATTGTGCTAATTCCAACTTGCTTGTTCATCAAAAACCATATTCTTGCTAATAAGTAATTTGTCATTCACAGGGTTATATAGTCTATATGCTTTGGATTATGCACAATAGCCAATAAATATGTATTTGATTGACTTGTCATCAAGTTTGCTATTAATTTTAGAACTGACCAAAGCATAAGAAATGCAACCAAAAATATATAAACGACTTACTTAAAGTTTGACACCATTCCATGCTTCATAAGGGATTTGATTTGAAACTGTTCTTATTGTTAATAAATTGAGAAGATAAACAGTAGTGGCTACCGCTTCTACCCAAAAAATCATTTGGAAGGCCTTTGGCTTTCATCATGCTCCTTGCCATTTCTATAATGGTGCAATTTTTACACTAAGCAACACCATTTTGCTGAGGTGTGTAAGGCACTATCAATTCCTTATGAATACCATTTTCTTTACAAAATAAAGAAAATTGGTCAGATAAAAACTCACCACCTCTGTTAGTTCGAAACATTTTTATTGGTGTGCCATTTTACTTCTTAACATAAGCCTTGAACTTCTTGAAGTTGTCAAATATCTCAAACTTGAGTTGTTGAAAATATACCCAACTCATGAAGCTGTAATCATCAGTAAAGAGCAAAAAATATAGATTACCACTAAAAGATTCAGTCTTCATAGGACCACACAAATCAACATGCATCAATTCAAGTGTTTTATTTTCCATATATGCACCCCTCACATAACTCAAGTGATTTAATTCTAGGCAGTCCACGTACCATTTCTTTTTCACTCAACAATTTCAACCTTTTTAAATGCAAGAGCCATAGTTTAGACTTACTGTTTTTTTAATAATTATAGCATTGTTTACCATAACATTATTTTCCAATTTAGAAACTTCAAGTGGAAACAACTTATTTGCTGTCATTTTAACTTCTGCAACAATCTATTTTGATTTTTTTATCTCTAATCATAGATGAATCATCATTAAACAAAAGTGAAAACCCTCTACCCATGAGTTGCCTAACACTTAATAGATTTTATAACAAGCTAGGAATAAAGTAAACACCATATGAGAGAATTAAGTTACCATAACTATTTTTTATAGCCACAGTGCCTTTACCTTCTATTTGCACTTGATTTTCATCTCCAAGTGTTACTTTTGATTTGAATTCTTCATTAAGTTCTTTGAAAAATGATTTTGCATTAGTCATGTGATTAGAGCATTCACTGTCCAAGAACCAAATGTTATTGCGAGTAGTTGTATATTTCTCATAAGCCATAAAAAGATTAACTTCTTTTTCCTCCTCATGCTCAGCATAATTTGCTTGCTTTTCCCGTTTCCAATAATCAGCCTTTACATGCCTAAATTTTTTGTAATAGTAACATTAAACAGCACTTTTGTTACCTTATTTCCTTTCATTTTACTATATATATTCAAATCGATCATCTCCTCATCCAATATTGTGACCACCTCTGCCATATGATCCTCCTCTACCACATCCTCTACCAGCTGCCATTCTTTAGTCATTTTTCATATAGAAGGCTTTCTTTTCATTCTTCTCATATGATCTACTTAGCCTTGCCTCATTGGATTACAAAAACCCCATAATTTAATCAAATAAGCATATAGCTAAGTCTTTGGATTCTTCAATAGTTGTAACTACATTATCAAACTTTGGTGTTAAAATCCTCAATACCTCTGCAACAGTAGTCTGATATGAAATTTCCTCTCCATAGGACCTCATTTGATTAACAATAACAACTACTCGAGATAAGAAATCTTGCATTGATTCACCCTTATGCATTTGTAAGGTTTAAATCTCATGACAAAGAGATTAAAGTTTTATTATGATTACCTTCGGGGTGCCTTGGAATGTTATCTGCAGAGTCATCCAAGCTTCTTTGGCTATGAATGCTGCTACAATTCTTAAGAAAATCGACTCATAGACTACTTGCTAAATGAAGAATAATTCCTTAGAGTCCCTTTTCTTGTTCTCTTTCAGTCTAGCTTCATCATCTAGATTAGAATATCCATTCTCAACTAAGTCCCATAAATCTTGAGACCTGAACAAAGTCCTCATCTTGATGCTCCAGAATTCATAACACTCTCCTTTGAAGATGGGAATCACTAGTTAAGAAACATTCACTGCATTGCCGTTAGTTGTTATCACTTTTATGCCCAGTTATGAAGGAACTACACTCTAATACCATAACTGTTGGAATTCTGAAATAAGTTTGAATAATTACAGTAAAAACAAAGAATAGCAATAAACTAAAAACTATAGAATTGTATTAGAAACAACAAAGACATAATCTGTAAAGAAATCAAAGTGACTTTCTACTAATTTATTCAAGAACTACTAGTGCCTTTTTATAGGCTTACAATAAACTAAAAAAGCTAAAAACTCTCAACAAATAATCAGATTTTATTACCACTAACTCTTACTAATTTAAACAAAAATTTAAGGAGCAAAAGACTAACACTTATTTGAGTAAATCAAACACATATTATTTTGAATAAACTTCAACAAGAATATCAACCTACAAATTAAGGTCACCCTGCGAGTGTGCTCATCCCTCTAACAATTAAAGGTGTATCACCCTTAATTTTTTAGGGCTTGGTTCGGACCCAGGTAGCCTCTATAAGATACCGATCACATCATCATAATCGTTGTTGTGACGTTGTGCATCCATATGTTGACAAATGTTGTGGTTTAGCTGGCATAAGCAAGTGGATGATGTCCAACATAGTGCCAGTGAATTCCTTGAAACAAAATCAAAAGGAATAACATGTACAATTTGAACGAGGACTTATCAAATCCAAAGTCATGTCATTTTTTTGGTTGAAAAGCTATAAGATTAACAGAGAATATGCTTACTCTCCCGTAAGAAGGTGGAAAATTCACTAATCTTATAGCCTGCTACTTTGCTTAAGATCCTTCTTTAATGAAGGAATAAAGCTTTTTGAATTAAAGTGATTAATTAAGAATCAAGTTTGGGAAGCTTTAAAGAATGATAACCTTGGCATGGTTGGTATTTGTGGTATGGACGAGATAGGTAAAATGACAATGGTTAAAAAGCTTGTCAAAAGAGGTCAATATGAGAAATTGTTTTATGAGATTGGGATCTGGCGATGAGGTTGATGTTAATGCTACTAGTAGTTAGTGGTTTTGATGAGGATGGTGCTACTGGTTAATGGTAATGGTGGAGGTAGTTTAAAATTAAGGTTTTGATTTTGTTCTCTTCTAAAACAATAATGATGAGAAAGGAAGAGGAGGATGTGGTGGTCGAGGCATTGTTGTTCAATAATTTTTTTCTTTTTAGTTTTCGATAAAGAATTTTAAAAAAATTAAAGGCTGCTTTTGTCTTTGTTTGTTGTTGTTGTTTTTTTTTATCTAATACACATGATATCCAGTATTTCATAAGATCCGACTAATTTGGATTCGACCTGGACTCCAAGGGGGACAAAGGTCTCCCCACTAACACTTCTACATATACTAGATCTTGAATCCGAGACCTCGATTTAAGCAGCATCAGACCCTATCCATCTAATCCAGCACTAATGGGTTTTTATTTGTTGTCTTTGCAAGATTGTTTGAAGTAACTGTGTCCGATCTTGTGTTTAAATGAAGCCCAATTTTTCAATTTAATAAGAAACGTTTTCAAAAATAACTTACAAAAAAGAAGCAAAGGTTTTTAAAAATAATGTTGACTTTTTCCTTTGAAGTTTTTTTTTTTTTTTTTAAATGGATGCAACTATTTACACTTCATTTGGAGTTTCTGGCACTCCCATAGATCTCACAACATATTTATTAACCTTATTTTATGCTGATTCATCTACTTATTTAATTAAATGTCACTTTTATCCTCATATTCAAAGACTAAGCATTTAAGTAATTTTTTTTTAAAGAAGAGAGTTTCTAATAATAAAATGAAGTCTAAATTTAATTAATTAAATATATATATATATATATATATATATATATATATATATATAGAGAGAGAGAGAGAAAGAGAATCATATGACATAAATTACTAATGTTATTTGGCAAAAAAAAAATATTAATGTTAGATTGGGAAAAAAATTATTAATGGTACTCTACATTTAATTGAAAAAAAATATATTTAATATTTAATTATATTTAATTTAATTATATATTTTATATTATATTGTTTATATATATATATATATATATATATATATATATATATATATATATACATTAATATTATAATTATATTATTTATTTATTTATTATATATATTATATTATATTAAAATTTTGTATTATATTATGCAAAACTACCATGCATAAATAGTTCTACAGTTAAATTTGACCCAAAAAAAAAAGTTCTACAATAAAGAGGGAACTATGATGATAACTGCCCTCTCCATACATGTCTGTCCCACTACAAACTTGATTTTGAATTGGCACATTACCAAGTTCGCCATATAAACTCGTTTGCTGCACTTAAGCAAATGTTAATGATATGCCTTAACTCTGATTTGGTTCATATATGATTGCATGCTTATGTAGAACTACTTATGCATGGTAGTTTTGTGTGTATATATATATATATATATATATATATATATATATATATATATATATATTACCATTAATAGTTTTTTTTTTGGCCAATGTAACATTAATAATTTATATCATCTGATTCTCTGAATATGTATATTAATATTTAATTTTGTTATTAGAAGCTCTCTTTTTGAAGAAAAAATTTACTTAAATGCCTTTGTCTTTTAATATGAGGGCAAAAGTGACATTTAATTAAATGAGTAGATGAATAAGCATAAAATAAGATAAATAAAGATGTTGTGGGATTGAGTGAAGTGTTAGAAACTGACAAGGGAGTGTAAATAGCTGTACCCGAAAAATTACAGTCTTACTTATGCAAATCTTCCGTATTTTCTTCTTCTCCTCTTTTTTCATTTTTTCTTTTAACAATATTATCTTTTTTTTTTCTTCTTCTTCTTCTCTATTTTTAGATTTTTTATTTTTTTCTTCTTTTCTTCCTTTTTCATTTTTCCTTTAATTATATTGTCTTATTTCTTCTTCTTCTTCTTATCCTCTCTCTTCCTTTTTCTCTTTATCTATAAATCTTTCATTTTCTTGATTTTTTTAATCATATTATCTTAATAACTCTACTTCTTTTTCAAATTCACCTGTATAATAAAATGAAACATACACACATATTATTATATTATATTTTGTTAACCGTTAATTAGAAATTATAAGAACTATATTTTTTAATTGTTTTCCTTTTTTCTCTTTCTTTCCATCCGTAAAAATTTTTTTTGTAGGGAGTAAGTTGAAGACATTTTGACATTATTACTTTCAACTAATTTTTTCAACAAAAACAACAAAAAATAACCTCATAAAACTAGAAAAAAAAACCAACTAAAACAACTAAGAACAGTTGCTTGAACAACTAGAAAGCAAAACAAAAACGATAAAAACAATCTCATAAACCTATAAAATGAATCAATAAAAACAACCACAAATTATAAATGTAAAATAAGATGAATAATTTGGACTAAATTAAACATTTAGCAAAAGTTAAAGGATATTTTTTTTGTAAAAAAATAATTATAAAAGCAGAATTGTCGTTTTTGGATACAGTGTTCAAACAAATTTCTTTGAACACTAGTGAAATGGGAAATTGGCGCAGGAAATGGAGCGTGATTGGAGGTGAAAGTAATATCATAGTATCTTTTAATTATGGTTTTTTTATCATAATATTTTAATTTGAAAAATAGTAGGTTTATTATATATTTTTTATTTTATCATTAACTTGTTTATTTATTTTTAAAATTTCAAATAATTTAAAAAAAATTTATTTTTAAAATTGAAAACTATTTAAAAATGTATATAAATTTATGTTTTTAATTTAAAATATTAGAAATTAAAATAAGTAAAATTTATTTTTTATCAGTGAAAAAAATTTTAAAAGTAATATAAGTATTAAAAAACAAAAATGGTATAAATGTTAAAAATATAAAATTTTAGAGACTAAAAGGAAATAAATTGTGTTAAAAATTGACAGAAAAATTTAAAACTTGAAACTCATGAAGTTCGAATGTCTATATATACAAAATAAAACTTTAGGAACCTAAAGCTAAAATGTTGATAAATTTAGGGGTCTCAATATAAATTTTGCCAACAAATTAATGGATAAGAAATATATGGCCATTAATACATAAGCTGTGTTTCATAATTCATATGCTTTATAGCTATAGCACTCTTTGTTTTTCATCAAAATTTTATCCTTAATTACAAAATGGTATCATTATTTTAATTTGTATCTTTTCACTTACAAAACTTTAAGGCCAATTTTAATAACATGGCAACCGGAGTTATCACATTTTATGTTACATCAAAAGCCATGTCAGCATTATTCAACTTTTTTTCAACAAAAAAAATGTTAAAATTACTTAGCCTTTTTATTGGAAAAAAAGTTAAAAAAAAAAAAAGAAAGAAAGTTGAGTTGCGTTGACATAGCTTCTGATGTGGCATTGCCACATTATTAAAATTGACCGAATTGTTATGAGTGACTTTCATGTGAAACTAAAATTGAAATTTAGGAATCAGAAAAATACAAACTGTACCATTTTATAATCAAGGATAAAGTTTTGGTACCGTTTAAAAGTTACCCTCAAAAGTTAGATATTTAACATTTTCATTTCATACTTTAATTTTTTGTTCAATGTTTTACTACATGTAACTATTTTCTTTCATTATTGTCCATTGATGTGTGTTTTCATGCAGTTTCCATTGGTGAATTAGGCCAGCAAGATGGAGAAGGAAAATTCTGATACTGCTTCAGTTGCCTTGATCGTTGGTGTCACGGGGATGGTAGGATTAAGCTTGGCAGAAGCTCTAATTAAAGAAACCAAATAATAACAATATCTCGGGTGTATGGAAAGTGTATGGCATAGTTAGGAGGCCATTACCAGACTGATACCTGATGTAACAGAAGCTTTAAAGAAAAATAAAATAAAATAAAATAACAAATGAGATAAATATTGAAATCTGTTGATTCGCGCATGAATGCCAAAAATCAATATTCTACAAACTGTTGATTTGCGCATAAATATAAGAATATAGACATCAATATTCGTTGATTTACACAAAGGAATATCAAAAATTGGGAAAATAGAAATATGATTATCAATTCAACAAAAACTATCTCACATAACCCTAAGACTTACATATTTATAGGATGATACAAACCTACCAACCCTAATTTTTATTTAGAAAATAAAAATAAAGACAATTCTAGTTAAGGTAAGAAATCAAATCCCTAACAATATAGGAAAGTCAATTTCTAATCAATACTAAATTAAAATAAAAATCAAATCCTAATAATAATAATAATAAATTATATCTGTTATCCATTGTTCTACAAACTTATTCTAAAACTTATTGCTCTGAATAGTAGTACCTTTCTTCTTGGGTTGATCATTTTATATCTGTGCATGCTTTATATCACAACAGTACGGTCAAAAAACTCTCACCTATAGCAAGTGAAGTCACTTATGTCTTCTGGGTTGCACTCCAAGTTCATGCAAGTGAAGAAGTTAGTGTTACCATGAACTCATTAATGCTAGCCAATGTTCTAGATGTACTTAAATCTGCATCTCCGTCAAGGCTGCAGCATGTAACCTCGCAAACAGCCACACAACATTACATGGGTCCAATTCATGATCCTGAATTAGCTAACCATCTTGTTCATCACGAGCCACCATTCAAGGAGGAGTTTCCTAGGCTACCGTACCCCAATTTTTATTATTCAAAGAAGTTTTATATCTTCAGTAAGTACTTACAACACCTTGCTCACTTTATCTGTGTATGCAACTATTTGTCCAAGGTTTACCCTTTAAATATCCTGGCACCAAGTACACATGGGAGCATTTTTGTGACATGGCGGATGCAGGAGTACTAGCTGAGCAACATATCTGGGCATCAGTCATAGAAAAGGCTAAGAACCAAGCTTTTAATTTCAGCAATGGTGATGTTTTCACCTGGAAGAGTTTATGGAAGGTGTTGTGTGAGATTTTTAGAGTCGAATTTGTAGAGTTTGATGAAAATGACAAGTTTGATTGTGCTGAAATCATGAGAAATAACGAAAATGTGTGGGATGTGATTGTTGAAAAATATGGACTTTCTAAGACAAAGATGGAGGATATCACTTGTTTTGAGGCACTTAATACAGTATTGCATTTTCGGATGCAACATGTTTGTAGCATGAACAAAAGTCGTGAAATAGGGTTTTTCGGATATTCTGATACATTCAAGAGTTTTCGAGTATGGATTCAGAGATTAAAGGACATGAACATCATTCCATGAAGATTGCTGATGGATGGATCTGTTTTCTTTTTCTTCTTCTTCTAATTTGACAGGCATAAGTTTTGAATAAAGTGAGTACACAGTTGTGTTGCTAATGTAGCTTCTATCTGCAAATGAATTGCACAATATCAGAAATCAAGTGACTTATTTATTTTCCCTGAACAAGAAACTAATTATCTATTAGCATAAAATTAGAAAATTTCAGCGCTCTTTCTTAGAATACAAACAGAGTTCTTCTTAATCTTACACACTTAATACATTTCTAACCATAGGAAATATTATGCATAACTAGTTTAAGTTTGCGCCAAAAGTTCCACGCACACACACACAAAAGAAAAAAAAGGAACTAGTTTACATCAGCAGAATCTGTATCATCACTTGGTTGATGCTCTGGATCTGTTAATGTTATCGGGTTTCTGCTTGTTCTGACATCCACTTCTGGAATCTCCTGTGGTGAAAGAAAAGGCCTTGGAGGCAATTGCAGGCATCCAATATCTCCTTCAAGCATCTGTCTGACTTTGTGCATTGAAGGGCGATCACAGGGCCTGAATTGTATGCACCATAATGCTACTATTATCATCTTCTTCATGTTCTTCTTCTCTTCCCCTGTTGCATTTCCAAGTTCTATATCAATTCCCTTATTCAATTGATCATGCAACCAAGTAGGGAAGTAAATCTGGCTCGAATGCTCAATAAAAGCATCCAAATTCTTCCTTCGGCCTACCATTTCCATCAGTAACATTCCAAAACTGTAGACATCCGCTTTGTAAGAAATGCCTCCACTGTTTTTGTAGAACAATTCTGGAGCCATATAACCCATAGTCCCTCTTGCTGCTGTAAGCGACACAATGCTGTGATCTGTGGGATATAGTTTTGTGAGCCCAAAATCCGAAACTTTTGGAGCAAAATTTTCATCAAGATGAATGTTGTGAGGGTTAATGTCAAAAATGTAAAATTTGCATATCACAAGCTCGATGTAGATACTCGATGCCACGAGCCACTCCAACGGAGATTTCAAACATTTTGTCATTGCTAATCGCAGCACCACCTTGTTGAGAAAATATATGCTTATCAAGAGATCCATTAGGCATAAACTCATAGACAAGAGCACGTTTCGATCCTTCGACGCAAAACCCAATGAGCTGAACAACATTAACATGGTGGATTATTCCAATGCTGCTAACTTCTTTGATGAATTCTTGTCCATTAGCTTTGGTCTTGCCTAGCATCTTTACTGCTGCAAAACGACTACTACGAAGCTTTCCTTTATATACTGAGCCATAACTTCCCTCTCCCAACTTATCTTTAAGCTATAGCCTCCCTCTCCCAACTTATCTTTGAACCCTTTCGTTATCTTCTTGATATTTGAATAAGAGTATCGAACTGGCATGAAATCATCATGATTTTGCAAGAATTCTTCGATGTTATTGTACATGGATAAATGTCTCCTCCGCCATGTTGAGATCAGAAAGAATGTTATGCATGGAGCTCCACAAGTGAATACTAGAACATGATGTCTTATTTAATTAAATGCCACTTTTATCCTCATATTCAAAGACAAAGCATTTAAGTAATTTTTTTTTAAAGAAGAGAGTTTCTAGTAACAAAATGAAGCCTAAATTTAATTAATTAAATATTATTAAATATATTTAGAGAATCATATGCATAAATTATTAATGTTATTGGCAAAAAAAATATATTAATGTCACATTGGAAAAAAAAAATTAATGGTACACTAAATTTAATTGCAAAAAAGATATTTAATTTATTTATGTATTTTATATTATATTATTTATGTTGAGGAAGTAAATATTTTTATTGTATATATTATGAAGTAAATATTTGTATACAATTAGAAATAAAGTTTTATTGTATTTAGAATGTTATTCTATTCCTAATTATGTTGTGATTAGGATTCCTTTCTTTAAATATCGTGGAAAAATATTTCACTTAAATTTTCTCTCTTTTTCCCTGAATTTTATTCTTCACGGTATCAGAGCATACCCATTGAAATCGAATTTTTTATTGAATTCTTAAACTTGTTTTTTTTTCTTCCTTTGAATTCTTTGAATCTTTAAAATCATGACCACTGAAAACACATCCATCGTATCTCATGGAACACGCAATTTTATTCAAACCCTTCAAGATAATTCTCCCTTTCCCACAGGAATTATTCTTGATGATACGAACTATACTCTATGGTCACAGATCATGGAGATGCGCATTGGAGCCAGAAATAAATCTGACTTTCTTAATGGCACTATGCCAAAGCCACCAGCAAGAGACAAAACATTAGAAACTTGGCTCCTTGATAATAATCAAGTCAAAAGTTGGCTGATTGACTCCATGAGTCTGACATTAATACAGAGATTTATCCGTCTTCCAACAGCAAAGGAGATATGAGATGCTGTCTCAAAAACCTTCTATGATGGATTTGACGAAACTCAATTATTTGAATTGAACAGGAAATCATTCACAACATGTCAGAATGGTAAGCCATTACCTGCATACTATAATGAACTAATTGGAATATTTCAGGAAATCGATGCTCGGACGTGTGCACAAGGGGAGGATGTTAATGGAGTAGTATTACTCCATAAACATATTATTAGGCTTCGAACACATATTTTCCTAGTCAGGCTTGATTCGGAATTTAATAATGCTCGAAGTGAAATCCTTCGGAAGGATCCACCTCTTGATCTTGAGTCTAGTTATGCATATGAACGGAGGGATCACAACCAGTGACATACGATGGAAAAGTTAAAGATCCTACCGGACCATTCTGTACTTGTAGTAGCTCAGACTCGTCCCCAGTTCAAAAGGAAAATACCGAGTAAGTACATCACATACACCTGTACTCATTGTGGAAAAGTTGGACACTCCAAGGAACGGTGCTATGAAATTGTGGGATATCCGGAATGGTGGGATTACAATAGAAAGCCTCGTAAGAAGCTTGGAAAGGCTGCAATTGCCACCTCTAGTGGTACTAAACCAAGTGGTGATCTTGATGCAACATTAGGTATAATAAATCTTACTCGAAATAATACATGGATTATTGATACAGGCGCTACTAATCATATGACAAACTCCACTCACCATCTTACATCCATCCGCCCATCAACCTAACAAAATATTCTGACTACTAATGGAGGCATAGCACCGGTCACTCATGAAGGATCAGTATCTAACTCTGACTCTCTTAATCTATATATTGTTCTTGTTATTCCATCTCTTTCTTGTAATCTACTATATGTTGGCCAAATCACTGAAACCTTGAATTGCACTGTCAAATTTTGGCCTAATTATTATGTATTTCAGGACATTGTAACGCACCGAATTCGTGGCTCTGGTGTTAAACATGAAAACTTGTACTATCTTGAGTTGCATGAGGATCCAAGTCAGAAGTCAAGTCAAGTTAATAGGATTGGTAGAAGTTGCTCGAGTAAAGACCAAGTAATCTTGTGGCATCATCATCTTGGTCATTTTTCATTTCATTATCTTAAACAAATAAAATCGAATTTATTTTTAAATACCACAGACTCGAAATTCAAGTGTGATATTTATGAATTAGCAAAAGGCCATCAAATTTCTTATGTATCGAGTTATAATAAAAATTCAATTCCACTTATAACCATTCATTCTGATGTATAGGGACCTGCTCAGATTCCTTTTCCATCTGGTGCTCGATATTTTGTAACGCTTATTAATTAATATACCCGGATGACCTAGGTATCACTACTTTCAAATAAAGGAGATATGTGCTCTAAGTTCCTGGACCTGTACAAAAGGGTGGCTATACAATACTAGAGTAAAATCCGAGTCTTGTAGTCTGACAATGGTAAGGAGTATGTTAACTCAATTCTAAATGATTTCTACCATAAGAAGGGCATTTGCCACCAAACATCCTGTGCCGACACTCCTCAACAAAATGGTATCACTGAATTGAAGAACCGACAATTATTAGAAGTTATCCGAGCATCATTATTTGACATGAATGTTCCTCGAGAATACTGGGGAGAGGCTGTTTGATCCGCTGCGTACCTCATAAATCGGACACCATCAAGAGTACTCGATTTTAAAACCCCTATTCAGAAACTTCAAGAACTTGTCATATCTCCACTCCTTAATAATCTTGAGCCCCGAGTCTTTGAATGCTTGGCATATGTTCATCAGACACTCAGTAAATTAGACCCTTGAGCTATCTATTATATCTTTGTTAGCTATGCGGATCTATAAAAAGGATATCAGTGTTATGATTTGAATGCAAAGAATATGTATATCACTCAGGATGTTCGATTTCATGAAAATTTTCCTTTCTTCTCCCACTTTGAGTGCTCTCTTCAGGGGGAGAAAAATCTGAACCTCTTTGAATTTGAAGATAGCATTCCGAGTGGTTTGAATGTTGAAGATAACATTCTGAATGTTTTGAGTCCGAGTCTCCCAAATGTTCCGAGCATCTCATAGACATTTGATGTTCCAAGTCTGAGCATCTCACTCGGACAGATAATAGAAGAAAATTCAAGTAATCAAGATAGTACATCTTCCCAACCAACACTAGAAGCTAAAGAAACTCCAGATGTGGATGTGCACAATAAGGTAAACTTGTCTCCTTTGGTAACTCCAAATACTAAGCCTCGTTATTCTTCTAGAATCAATAGAAGGGTTCTGAAAAAATAATATGATATGGACCTTCATACCAAAGCTAAATACCTTATCAACAGCTTCATATCAACCAATCGTTTGTTTAACTCACATGCACTTACTGTAAATCAATTATCTATTATATCTATTCTGAGTAACGTGTAGGAAGCCTTAGATGATCTGAATTGGAAGAAAGCTATGAATGATGAAATGGAGGCATTGTAAAAGAACCAGACATGGGATTTTGTTCCTCTTCTAAAAGGAAAGAAAACGGTGGGGTGCAGATGGATATTGACTATCAAACACAATTCAGATGGAAGTATAAATTGGTATAAAGCTCGGTTGGTAGCAAAGGAGTATACTCAAAAGTATGGAATTAATTATGAAGATACATTTGCCCCAGTAGCAAAAATGAACACCATCCGAGTCCTTATTTCCTTAGCTGCCAACCTAAACTGGCCACTGTGATAATTTGATGTGAAGAATGTGTTTTTGAATGGAACCATAAATGAAGAAGTATATATGGATCCACCACTCGGAACTAAATGTAATGACCGAGTATGCAAATTAAAAAGGGCATTATATGGACTCAAGCAATCACTTTGAGCATGGTTTGAAAGACTCTCAACTTTCATGAGGAAGCTCAGATATAAGCAAAGTGATGTTAATCATACATTATTCATCAAACAGAAGTTAGGTAAAGTCACCGCACTGATTGTATATGTTGAAGATATGGTGGTCACTGGAAATTATCCAAGTGAGACAACAATCTTACAAAGACAGTTAGCATCTAAGTTTCAACTTAAGGATTTTTGTAACTTGAAGTATTTTTTAGGAATTGAAGTTGTAAGATCAGCTCAAGGAATTTCCCTTTGCCAATAAAAGTATGTAATGGACCTACTGACAAAGACGGGCATGCTTGATTGTAAGCCAGCCAAGACTCCAATTAAAGTCAACCATGGACTTTCAGTCCTATGAGATCAAGTTCCAACTGATAAAGATCAATATCAAAGCTTGGTGGGAAGGTTGATTTACCTATCTCATACTCGGCCAGACATTGCTAATGCAGTAAGTGTGGTAAGTCAGTTCATGCATTCTCCGAGTAAAGAATATATGGATATAGTAAACCAAGTATTAAGATATATAAAGTCTTCTCCAGGTAAAGGGTTATTCTTTGGGAGGAATAAGGATTATAAAATTATTGGCTATACTGATGCTGATTGGGCTGGAGATCATATTGATTGAAAATCAACATCCGGGTACTTTACGTTTGCTGGAAATAATTAGTCACTTGGAGAAGCAAGAAACAGAAAGTTGTAGCAAGGTCAAGTGTTAAAGCTGAGTTTAGAGGAATGGCTCATGGAGTATGTAAGTTGCTCTGGGTAAGGCAAATTGTTCAGGATCTGGGATTAAAATATCTAAAGCCTATGTTGTTACATTGTGATAACAAGACAGCCATAGCAATTGCAAACAATCCGGTTCAACATGATCGGACTAAGCATGTAAAGGTTGACAGACATTTCATAAAAGATCATCTGAATTAAGGAACAATTAATCTTCTATATGTTTCTTCTCAGACTCAACTAGCTGACATCCTTACAAAGGTTGTATCCGGAAAAATATTCTACAACTTACTTGGCACGTTGGGAATGATTGACATACATTCACCAACTTGAGGAGGAGTGTTGAGGAAGTAAATATTTTTATTGTATATATTAGGAAGTAAATATTTGTATACAATTAGGAATAAAGTTTTATTCTATTTAGGATGTTATTCTATTCCTAATTAGGTTGTGATTAGGATTCTTATGTGTATATATAAGGGGTGTAACCCTTCTTTGAATATCATGGAAAAATATTTCCTTTGAATTTTCTCTCTTTTTCTCTTAATTTTATTCTTCAATTTATATATATATATATATATATATATCAATATCATATTATATTATATTAAAAATTTTGTATTATATTATGCAAAACTACCATGCATAAGTAGTTTTTTGTTGATTTTCACAAGCATACGAGTTTATCAAGTAATATAGAATAAATACAGGTCAATCCCACGATAATTAAATGTTTATCCAACTATTAATTTTGTTCTGGAATATTCTCTCTTTCAAACCATGTAAGTTCTGGAATAAAAATGAGAGGATCTATCCCTGTTCTTCGAGTATTATGCATACACAAAAACAATTAATTAAAATAAAATAAAATATAATAGAAAACAAGTAAATAAATAAACATCCAAATTTAAAATAGAAATAACTTAGATCAAGTAAATCAAAACCAATTATGTTGTTAAACTTATTCAATCCCTTGCAACGGCTCCAAAAACTTGGTTGATTCTCGTAAGCATACGAGTTTGTTAAGTAATATAGAATAAATACAAGTCGATCTCATGAGGATTAAATGTTTATCCAACTATTAATTTTATTTTTAAATATTAATTGAGTTATAATTGCCAAATTTTAATAACCAAAATGAAATTAAATAAAACAATCAATTAATTTAAATTTTAACAAGCAAATAAATTTTAATAAGCAAAATGATAGAATGATGTTAGGGATTGTATCACTATATTTTAATTAAGCCAATCGCAAGAAATTAGTCTTTCTTTCTATTGCAATTCTTGGAATATCAAAGGTAGTAATTAATCTTTGTCAAGTATAAATTACTTAATTTATTTCTATCAATTGAAAAGGCTTTAACTCATTCTCATTAAATTAAAACCTAATAAAATTTAGTAAATAAATCATGAAGTACAATCAATTAAAATTAAAATAATTTAAGCTACCTCTAGACTTAAATCAATTAATCAAGCACTTATATTTCTATTAAGATTAATATTTCTCAATAATTAACCTTAATAAAAAAAATCAATTATGAATGGCCAAATCATAAACAATTAGGCTCAATTAATGCTTAATACAATATAAAAAAACTAATATATAAATCAAGTTAAATTAAAATAAGTTTAACAATCCCCAACATAAATAAAATTAACTGAACATAATATTCGTCATTCCAAATTCAAAAATAAAATACTTAAGAACTACAATATAAAAAAGGAAAGAATAAACTCTTTTTAAGGAATTCTTCTCCAGTAATCTTCAATTTTCTTTCTCCCGGCATTCTTCTCTTACTCTCCAACTCTTACTGCATTGATAAAAATTCTTCCAGTAATCCATCCTTCTTCCCTAATGTCTTCTCCTTCAACTTGTAACAATTCCTCTCATTATTTATTTTTCTTTTTCTTTCATAATTATGTTTTCTTTCATAATTATTGTCTCCCATTATTGCATGTCTTCCTTTATAATTGTTGTCTCCCATCATTACATGTCATCATTGCATGTCTCTTCATGATTGTTGTCTCCCTTCGTTGCATGTCTCTTCAATTTCTAGTAATCGATACATACTCTTTACCCATCAGCCATCCTCTTCGCAATTAGCTCACCTGCTTCATTTTCCACAGCATTCATTCCATTCTTCTTTGGTACACACTGCACTGGGCTTGCCTACCCATTATCAGAAATTGGGTAGGAAATACCTGCATCCAATAGCTTGACAATCTCCATTTTTACCACCTCTTTCATGTTTGGATTCAAGCACCTTTGTCTCTTTGTGACAGCTCTACTCCCCTTTTCCATATGGATTATGTGTATGACAATTAAAGGGCTAATCCCTTTAATGTCTGAAATCTACCACCCAATGGACTTTACCATATTCCTTACTATCTCGCATACCCTTTTCTTTTGTTCAATAGATAGCTTATTGGAAATGATAATGGGTAAAGTTTTTCCCTCCCATAAAAAGGTGTATCTGAAAGGGGTAAGTAACTATTTAAGCTCTAGTTTGGGTGGTTTAATAATAGATGAAGGAGTGGGGTTGTCACTACATACTAAAATTTCAGGTTTAACAAAAGTGGCTTTTTGTGAGGGTTTATTATCTACTTCACATTCCAAAATTTTATCAAGAATTTCTTTATTCAAATTCACCTCCCTCACACACTCATCTATATCTTTCACTCTCATGTAAAATTCCTCTTCAATTGGGTACTTTATCAATCTAGGCATAAATTTTACACTCTCATTACCAACCCTAAGAGTGATTTTCTTTTTATGAACTTCTATGATGACTCTCCCAGTATTTAAAAATGGTCTCTCAAGAATTAAAGGACACTTATTTTCCTCTTAAAAATCTAAAACTACAAAGTCCACAGGAAAGATAAATTTTTCTACATTAACCAAAACATCTTTAATGATCCCATATGGTTTCTTTATAGAGTGATCTATAAGTTGTAAATTCATGTTCATAGAGGTCAACTTGCCAAGCTGTAAATTCCTGAAAAGAGAAAATGGCATAAGGTTAATACTTGCACCTAAATCATATAAACATATAGGAAATTCTTGAGCACCAACTACACAAGGAAGAGTAAAACTCCCTGGGTCTTTTAATTTAGTTAGTATTTTACGAGTGATGATGGAACGATAAATCTTTGTTAATTCCACAATCTCCATCTCCTTTTATTGGTGATAATATCCTTAAGATATTTGGCGTATATAGGCATCTTTACAAGAGCATCAGCAAAAGGAATATTAAGTTCAAGCTTTTTAAAAGTATTTAAAAACTTAGCAAACCTCTTTTCATCATTGGGCTTCTTTAATCTTTATAGAAAAGGCATCTTTTTCTCATTTTTCTATGAATTTGGCATAAATAATTGCTCTTTCCCATCACTGTCCTTTGCTTGTTATGCCTTACCTTCTTTAAAGTCATCATCATCATACTGAATTTTTTTTCTTGAGTCTCGACCTCTTCTTTCTTGAGTTCATCTCCTGATCTTATCTCCTTACCACTTCTTAATGTAATTATTTTCAACTGCTCTCTTTGATTTGGTTTAATATTGCTTGGTAAATTCCCTTAATTCCTTTGTGCCACTACGTTAGCAAGCTGTCCCAACTATACCTCAATATTGTGAATTGAAGATGAATGATTTTTAGCTATCTGATTAAATTTGGCCTCCATCCATTTCTGATTTTCATCTTGATGGCTCATTTTGTTGGACATAGCTTCCAAAAATTTATCTAATTTATTTTCCATTGAGGCCATATGATATTGATGAGGTTGTTGAAACTTGGAGATGCTTTAAGGAACCAAATTGTTATTTTTATTCCAAGAAAAATTTGGGTGATTCCTCTATCCCGGATTGTAAGTGTTCGAGAATGGATTGTTACCCTATTTTCCTTGAAACTGATTCCTAACAAAGTTAACTTGCTCTTGATATTCATCTCCCACCATAACTGCATCAAAAACACCAAATTCATTATTAAAGTAACCCAATAAATTACAACTTTCACCTGAAGGGGCTAGATTATTTTTAATAGTGAGGTTGTCAAGCTGTTTTGTCAAAGCAACAATTTGAACTTGAAGGGCCGTCACCATGTCTACCTCAATTCTGCCTCCTTACCTTATTGGATTTTGACACTCTGATGGCCAAAGACAATTATTATTTGCCATCTTTTCCAGAAGTCAAAATGTAGCCTCAACTGTTTTTCACATCAAAGAACCTCCAACTTCTACATCAATAGTGTCTCTAGTAGATCAGGTAACACCATTATAAAAAGTTTTGATGAGCACATCCCTTGGCAAACCATAATGAGGAAAACTCCTTAGTAACTCTTTAAATCTTTCCCACGCATCACTCAAGGATTCCATGTCAAATTGTTAAAAGGTGGTGATATCCTTAATAATCTTTGTTGTATTTAACGGTGGAAAATATTTTGACAGGAAAGCTTTTGCTAATAGATCCCATGTAGTGATTGAAGCTAGTGGCTATGAGTTCAACCATGCTTTAGCACTATCTCTTAATGTGAATGGAAAGAGCCTCAAATGTATAGCATCATGTGATATCATATTGTACTTGAATGTGTCACATATCTCTAGAAAATTAGCAAAATGAGCATTAGGATCTTCATTTGGCAAGTCATAAAACTAAACACTTGATTAGATCATTTAAACTAAGGTTGGTTTAATCTCAAAATTATTGGCGTTGATTGTTGGCCTAGTTATACTTTGCCTTGTACCATCTAGACCTAGCATGGCAAAATCCAAAAGTGTTCTTTCTTTTGCCTGTTGTTATGCCATGATACTTGATTCCTCTTGAGAATGCCTCATATTCTCTCTTTCAAACCGTGTAATTTTTTTGAATAAAAATGAGAGGATATGTCCCTGTTCTTCGAGTATTATGCATACACAAAAACAATTAATTAAAATAAAATAAATAATAATAGAAAACAAATAAATAAATAAACATCCAAATTTAAAACAGAAATAACTTAAATCAAGTAAAATGAAACCAATTATGTTATTGAACTCATTTAATCCCTGGCAATGGTGCAAAAAACTTGGTTGATTCTCGCGAGCGTACGAGTTTGTTAAGTAATATAGAATAAAAACAAGTCGACTTCATAAGGATTAAATGTTTATCCAACTATTAATTTTGTTTTTAACTTGTTTAAAAATCAAATATTAATTGAATTATAATTGCTAAATTTTAATAACCAAAATGAAATTAAATAAAAAAAATCAATCAATTTAAATTTAAACAAGCAAATAAATCTTAATATGCAAATGATAGAATGATGTTAGGGATTGTATCACTATATTTTAATTAAGCCAATCTCAAGAAATTATTCTTTCTTTCTATTGCAATTCTTGGGATATCAAAGGTGTTAATTAATCTTTATCAAGTAAAAATTACTTAATTTATTTCTATCAATTGAAAAGGTAGCAATTCTTGCAATTCTTGGGATATCAAAGGTAGCAATTAATCTTTATCAAGTAAAAATTACTTAATTTATTTCTATCAATTGAAAAGGCTTTAACTCATTCTCATTAAATTAAAACCTAATCAAATTTAGCAAATAAATAATGAAGTACAACCAATTGAAATTAAAATAATTTAAGTTATCTCTAGACTTAAATCAATTAATTAAGCACTCATATTTCTATTAAGATTAATATTTCTCAATAATTAACCTTGATAAAAAAAATCAATTATGAATGGTCAAATCATAAACAATTAGGCTCAATGAATGCTTAGTGCAATATAAAAGAAAAGCTAATATATGAATCAACTTAAATTAAAATAAGTATAACAATCCCTAACATAAATAAAATTAACTGAACATAATATTCATCATTTCAAATTCAAAAATAAAATACATTAAGAACTAAATTACAAAGAAGGAAAGCATGAACTCTTTTTAAGGAATTCTTCTCCAACAATCTTCAATTTTCTTTCTCCTAGAATTCTCCTCTTGCTCTCCAGCTCTTACTGCATTGATAACAATTCTTCCAACAATCTATCCTTCTTCTGTAATGCCTTCTCCTTCAACTTATAACAATTCCTCTCATTATTTCTTTTTCTTTTTCTTTCATAATTGTTGTCTCCCATCATTGCATGTCTTTTCATGATTGTTGTCTCTCATCTCTACATCCAGACCAATTTAAACATTAAAGCACAAATAAATAAATAAATAAATATATATATATATATATATATATATATATATATATATATATATATGTAAATGATAAAAAAATAATAAATAAAAATAAAATAAAATAAAATAAGAATTCTAATAAAACAATAAATACCATAAAAATACACCAAACCAATTTGATAAATATTACACTTAACACATAAAGAGGGCACTACGATGATAACTCAGCTGAACTCATGTTGTGCCCTCTCCATGCATATCCACACTACAGACATGATTTGGAATTGGCACATTACCAAGATTGCCATCTAACCTCGTCATATATGATTGCACGCTTCTGTAGAACTATTTATATATATATATATATATATATATATATATATATATATATATATATATATATATATATATATATATATGTGTGTGTGTGTGTGTGTGTGTTTGTGTGTGTAGTGTACCATTAATAGTTTTTTTTTTTTTGCCAATGTAACATTAATAATTTATATCATTTGATTCTATGAATATATATATTAATATTTAATTAATTAAATACAGGCTTCATTTTGTTATTAGAAGCTCTCTTCTTTAAAAAAAATTACTTAAATGCCATTGTCATTTAATATGAGGGCAAAAGTGACATTTAATTAAATGAGTAGAAGAATCAGCATAAAATAAGGTAAATAAAGATGTTGTGGGATTGAGTGAAATGCTAGAAACTATAAAGGGAGTGTAAATAGCTGCACCTGAAAAAATACAGTCTTATTTCTTTTTCTCTTTTTCTTCACATCTCTTTTCCTTTTTTTTTTATTTGCAAATCTTTCATATTTTCTTCTTTTCCTCTCTTTTCATTTTTTCTTTTAATCATGTTGTCTTACTTCTTTTCTTCTTCTTCTTCTCCTCCTCTATTTTCTTTTTTTCATTATATGCAGATTTTTTATTTTTTTCTTCTTCTCCTCTTTTTTCAATTTTCCCTTTAATTATATTGTCTTATTTCTTCTTCTTCTTCTTATCCTCTCTTTTCCTTTTTCTCTTTATCTATAAATCTTTCACTTTCTTGATTTTTTTAATCATATTTTCTTAATAATTCTACTTCTTTTTCAAGCTCTTCTGTACAATAAAGTGAAATGTGCACACATATGCATATTATTATATTATATTTTGTTAAATGTTAACTAGGAATTATAAGAACTATTTTTTTAATTGCTTGCCTTCTTTCTCTTTTTTTCCATCTGCAAAAAAGCTTTTGTAGAGAGTAAGTTGAAGACATTTTGACATTATTGCCTTCAACCAATTTTTTCAACTAAAACAACAAAAAACAACCTCATAAAACTAAAAATGAACCAACCAAAACAACTAAGAACAATTGCTTCAACAACAAAAAAACAAAACAAAAAACCATAAAAGCAATCTCATAAACCTATAAAATGAATGAATCAAAACAACCACAAATTATAAATTTAAAATAAGATTAATAATTTGGACTAAATTAAGCATTTAGCAAAAGTTAAAGGAAATTTTTTTTGTAAAAAAATAATTATAAAAGCAGAAATGTTGTTTTTGGCCACAGTGTTCAAACAAATTTCTTTGAACACTCTAGTGAAATGGGAAATTGGCGCAGGAAATGGAGCGTGATTGGAGGTGAAAGTAATATCATTGTATCTTTTACTTATGGTTGTCTTTATCATAATATATTAATTTGAAAAATAGTAGTTTTATTATAATTTTTTTATTTTAACTTTAACTTGTTTATTTATTTTTAAAATTTAAAATTATTTAAAATTGTTTTATTTTTAAAATTTAAAGCTATTTAGAAATGTATAAATTTATGTTTTTAATTTAAAATATTAGAAATTAAAATAAGTAAAATTTTTTTTTATCGGTGAAAAAATTTTAAACGTGATATAAGTATTAAAAAGTAAAAATGGTATGAATGTTAAAAATATAAAACTTTAAGGACCAAAATGAAATAAATTGGGTTAAAAATTTGACAAAAGAGTTTAAAATTTGAAACCCGTAAAGTTTGAGGGTATATATATACAAAATTACACTTTAAGAGCTTAAAACTAAAAAATTGATAAGTTTAGGGACCTCAATATGGGTTTTACCAACAAATTAATGGATAAGAAATATATGGCCATTAATACATAAGCTCTGTTTCGTAATTCATATGCTTTATAGCTATAGCACTTAGTGTTTTTCATCAAAAGTCAAAGCAGTAAATTCTATTAACAGTACCAAAACTCTACCCTTAATTACAAAATAGTATCATTACTTTAATTTGTACTCTTTTGGTTACTAAACTTTAATTTTTGTTTCATATGGAAGTATAATACAATAATCTAGCCAATTTTAATGACGTGGCAACCGGAGTTACCACGTTTTATGCTACATCAGAAGTCATGTCAACGTGACTCAACTTTTTTTTCCATTTTTTTTAACAACCAAAAAAAAAAAGAAATGTTAAAATGACTTAATTAGCCTTTTTATTGGAAAAAAAAAGTTGAAAAAAAAATGAAAGAATGTTAAGTTACGCTGACGTAGTTTCTGATGTGGCATTGCCACATTTTTAAAATTGATCGGATTGTCGTGGGTGACTTCCATGTGAAACTAAAATTGAAGTTTAGGAACCGAAAAAATACAAATTGAAGTAATGGTACCATTTTATGAACAAGGACAAAGTTTTGGTACTATTCAAAAGTTACCCTCAAAAGTTAGATATCTAACATTTTCACTTCATACTTTAATTTTTTGTTCATTGTTTTACTACCTGTAACTACCATTGATGTGTGTTTTCATGCAATTTCCATTCGTGAATTAGGCCAGTAAGATAGAGAAGGAAAATTCTGATGTTGCTTCAGTTGCCTTGATCGTTGGTGTCACGGGGATAGTAGGATTAAGCTTGGTAGAAGCTCTAAAGAAACCAAAAAATAACAATATCTCAGGTGTATAGAAAGTGTATGGAATATCTAGGAGGCCATTACCAGATTGGTACCCTTCTTCTTTGGTTAATCATTTTATATCTGTGGATGCTTTATATCACAAGAGTACGGTCAAAAAACTCTCACCTATAGCAAGTGAATTCACTCATGTGTTCTGGGTTGCACTCCGAGTTCATGCAAGTAAAGAAGATAATGTTACCATGAACTCATTAATGCTAGCCAATGTTCTAGGTATACTTAAATATGCATCTCCATCAAGGCTGTAACATGTAACCTTGCAAATAGGCACACAACATTACATAGGTCCAATTCATAATCCTGAATTAGCTAACCATCTTATTCATCACGAGCCACCATTTAAGGAGTTTCCTAGGCTACCGTACCCTAATTTTTATTATGCTTTAGAAGATCTACTATCATCATATTGCTTGCCATCAAATATTACATACTTGGTGATCGCGCCACTATAATCATTGGTGCATCTTCAGTAAGTACTTATAACACCTTTCTCACTTTATCCGTGTATGCAACTATTTATCAAGATAAAGGTTTACCCTTTAAATATCCTGGCACCAAGTACACATGGGAGCATTATTATGACATGATGGATGTAGGAGTACTAGCTTAGCAATATATTTGGGCAGCATTCATAGCAAAGGCTAAGAACCAAGCTTTTAATCACAGCAATGGTGATGTTTTCACTTTGAAGAGTTTATGGAAGGTGTTGTGTGAGATTTTTGGCATCAAATTTATGGAGTTTGATGAAAATGACAAGTTTGATTGTGCTGAAATAATGAGAAATAATGAAAATGTATGGGAAGAGATTGTTGAAAAATATGGACTTTTTAAGACAAAGATGGAGGATATCTCTTGTTTTGAGGCAGTATTGCATTTTCAAATACAACATGTTTGTAGCATGAACAAAAGTCATGAAATGGGGTTTTTTGGATTTTCTAATGCATTCTAGAGTGTTCGAGCCATGAAGATTGATGATGGGTGGATCTGTTTTCTTTTTCTTCTCATTTGATATGCATAAGTTTTGAATAAATTTAGTACACATTTGTGTTGCTAATGTAGCTTTTATCTGCAAGTTAAATGCACAATATTAGAAATCAAGTGACTTATTTAATTTCCCTGAATAAGAAACTAATTATCTATTAGCATAAAACTAGAAAAATTCAGCGCTCTTTCTTGGAATACAAACAGAGTTCTTTTTAATCTTACACACTTAATACATTTCTAATACATTCCTAAACTTCTCCAATATTTAGGCTATTTGTAATCTTTCTCTGTCTTTTGTAAATATTTCCTCAATTAGTGAAATATTATTTTGGTAGTATTTAAAGACATAGGTATAATTGGCTGAACCTCGTTAAATTTTGGTGTTCTCTTTTATGTCTATCTAATAGTTATTATCGGGTATAATTATTGTTAATTATTTTACTATTAAATTACCTATCTTAGTATAATTTTGCCTAGGAGGTTGGTATTAAGTGAACCATTATGTCCCACCACTCATTTCTTAGGATTTTACCTTGGGTGATGTTTTAATACAATCATTTATACTTTAGTCACTTGAACAATAGTTCTCAAGATAAATTTATTATTATTGATGAAAATCAACCTGAATTTCACAACATGCAGCCTTGGCAAACACCATTTGATAAAGAGAAATCAGTAGAGGGAGAACCATTTATTAGAATTAAAGCTCGCAACCCAGAGAGGCATTCATTGATTCAATTGCACCACTTACTACTATATCCTATCTTATGGAGGACTTGAAACAAAAAAAAAAAATCCATTTAAGAGAATCAAAGGCTTTCTCAAAGTCAACTTTAAACATGAACCACCCAGTTATAGATTTTCCACAAGTGTCAATGATTTCATTAGCTATAAAATAACTATCAAGGATTTAGTGCCCATAAATAAAAGCCATATAAGATTTGCTAACAAGATGTTTTAGAACTCCATTCAACGGATTCGCCAATAATTTAGCAATGATTTTGTAAATTCCATGTATAAGGTATATTGGGCGGTAGTAATCTACAAGCACATGGTTCACTTTTTAAGGACTAAAGTGATGAAGGAAGTCTCACTATAAGAAAATTGATCTATAACAGGAGGAAGTCTTATCACTAAATGTATGAAAACCATCATTAAAATTCTTTAATGATGGTAAAATGTCCGTCACAGCCCCCTATTATTGCCTCTCCTATTAAAGGTAATTAATGACGGGAAATGATTTTCCTCGTTAAATGTAATAGTGATGATATGCTAACCGTCATTAAAATGTATATTTAACGGTGAAATTTCCCATCACTACAATATCATGGCCCGACATTAAAGAGATATTTAGTGATGAAATGTCCCCTCATTATTTTATTTTTTTCTCTTAATAAATGGCACTTAACAATGAATTTTTCTGTAATAATAATACAATTTGTCCTCACTAAAAATACTTTATTGACCAAATCTCTCTTGCTATATCAATTTTTTCCCCTCACTAAATGCCACTTTATCAACTAAAATTCCTCTCATTATATTAAAAATTGGCAAAGAAAATATAAAGAAGATAATTATAAAACATTCCTTCAACTGAAATACTCCTAATTACAAGAGTTATATCTGTTTAAGTACCCATAAAAGGTATATGAATTCTATAGATACATGAATGTCAAAATATGAAATATTGTTAAAGTTTCATCTTTAACTATCTATTGTCTAGTATTAATAAAGTTTCATATACAAGGATGATGTGCTACCAATTAACAACCAAAAAAATGCTAAGTCAGTCAATTATTTTTCCTTGTCAATTTTTTTCATCATAAGCAACCTACAAAAAATAAAACAAAATGTATACATTAGCCTTTAAGCTTAATGAGAAATAATAAATATAAAAGTTAAAATAATAATCAAACCTATCTATTTGACAAAATATTAACAAAAATTACATAATGATAGTAAGAACATACCAAGAGGACATCCAAAATGTGTCAATGGATTTAAGCATCATCTTAAAATAAGAAAAAAACCATAGTATATTATATCAATTAGAAAAGAAAATATCCAAAATCTATCAATGAGAAAAGCAATAAAACTAGAATTAGCTGGCTACAAGGAATAAAACCAATTCACAAACCATCGAACAAAATAATTGAAATAGGCTAAAGTAGCAAAAAGAAGTCTTATGAATCAAAAATTGAACCCAACGGCAAGAAAAGGCTATCATGCCAAACATAAACTGTAGCTAGCAATTCTGAAATCAAATAAACTTCAAGTGACCCAAAAACAACACTTATAAATAACCAGAAATTATATAAACCACAAAAAAAAAACCAACAACAATTAAAGCCAACTAGGATATAGAAAAGTAAAGGCTAGAGTCACACATTTAATAACAAAACAAGTCCACAAGCAATGATCTAGTAATAATAATAATAATGCAATTCCACCCCTCTATATAATGCTTTGATTCTAACCCCTTACCCTCCTTTTACATAGTGATTAATGTAAACTATTAAAATTGCATTGATGACATATTTGGTTAATATTGTTAGCTCCACTAGCCGTCACTATTAAGGAAAAATAAAGAGCTCATTGGACTAAAGAGAATCAGAATAATCATAAGTACGATAATGTTTTTAGAGCATAATCCTGGATCAGAATTGAAGAAGTACCAAGTACTCTGAACTCATTTTTCAAAATGTGGGAAACCCACTATCAAATAAAATCTTCCTAAGTGCATCAATAATGATAAAAAAATCTTGACAAGTATGTGAACCATATGCTGGCAGGTCTTATTGGAATTATGAGGGAGAAAAAAGAATGGTAATGTAACAGATTAAGACATTGAAGCTGCCTGATAGTGAGAACAGAATGTTCTTTTCCTTGTAGATATTATAAACTAACACGCAAAGGATTCATGATGTTGGACAAAATAAATGGTAAACACTAGGAAACAAGCTCAATCATATATGTGTGCATGTGTGTGCAATGAACTTGGGTTATTTAATTAGAAAAATAATTTTTTGTAAAATCAATTATCATATGTCTAAAATAACCTTAGAATGAATATAAAGAAGATTTAAGGATATATACCTAGGATACTGAAGATTGACAAGTTCAAGCCTCTAACAAGACAAGATGCAAAGTAAAACTTGTGTGTCCTTTGATTGTTGTGTAGTCTTTGAGTGTTTTAAATCTGGTTATATTTTATAGATTTAAATATAAAAAAATCTAAAAATAGTTGCAAAACTAGTAATATAAGAAATTTAAAAGAAAAGACATAAAAAAAAAAAAACTTTTGCTATGGGCAAAATAGCAATTTTGATAGTGCCAATCAGAGACTGTCTTGTTGCTGCTTGATTGTCCATGAAAATCACTGCTGATAAGAATCTCTCCATGGTGTGTGCCATCCTATCTTTAAACAACTCAAATTTTTCACTCATTCATTTTACTCTGCATCAGCAGCAGACAATCCTTGTTGCCCAAGAGAAAAAAAAAACCAACTGAATAATAACAATAAAATAGAATTCTGATTATTGAATAACTATAACAACAATAAAATTACCAAAAGAGAATTCGTTTAAAATTCAATTGAATATATCACAATAACATTATCTCATCGAAAAAGTTTTAATTGACTATATCACAATAGCATTAGCTTATTTAATAATAAAGAAATGATTAAAAATAAAAAAAGAAATCACCAAAAAAATATGTGAAAATTTAGATGGATGAATCAAACTCTATTGCACTAATGCATAAAAAAAAAGATAAAAAAGAGGTTGTCTTCATTCTGAATAGAATAAGAATTTTTGCATTTCTCCATCTTGTATAAAATGAACATACATATACAAATTGAGAGAGAGGTAAGAAACACTTTCATGGATTAATCCATGGAATAAAGAACAAGAAGGTCCACTAATTAACCACGGAAAAAGAGATAAGGGACCTCATGTTAAACCTACATAATGAATCAGCCATAGACCATACCATGGTATCTACATCACTTGTACATTCTTGATCATTTTCACTTATGTCTTCACTTGCACTACTTTACTATGGCCAAACACACAATACCAACAACAAAATATAATACGAAGTAGCAAAAACTTGAAATAGACAATTTTCCAAATTCAAGAAACTAAAACGACAATAGCTGCTGTTACTATGTTATTAAAATAGAAAATTGTAGAGTGTGTACCTGCAACATAAGAACGAAAAATGGAACAGAAACAATAATATAACAAGAAGGCTGAATAATACACACTTAGAAAGCCATTAAATTGCACCATTTTCATCTCAAAGCATATATTAAGATTTAGCTTTAAACATATTTCACCTTTGTCATATGATCTAGATGGTCTTTAACATCTTTAAGGTCATTATCTGAAAGATCAACTACTTACATTGCATCCCTGACACCAAAAAACAAAACAAAGAACGAAAGAAAGGTAGAAGGCATTAGATTGCATAATATTATGCAGTTTAGACTTGCATTTGAATCATTGTACAAGTTTAAACACGCTAATACTTACAATGCTAGACCTTCACAGAGTCACTTGCATTGCGCATGCACACACACAAGAACTGAATTGCACATTTTCAGGTTATTAGTTCTGCAAATTATGTAGCAAAAAGTTGCAATAGAAAAACAAGGGACTCATGAAATAGTTAATGGACATGGCAGCATAATATATAACAATTATAATTATGCACATTAGTCTTTCAATAAAGCACTAGATAGAGAAAGTCATCATTAGAGAAATTGTGTATTAACATTGTACTATCAAAATATATACTTACTCTTTATAAACAGAACAAAATGAACATAAATTAGAGAAAAAGAAACAACAAAATTTTCTAAATAGTGAGTAAAGACAAGATAATGGTTCTTCTCTTGAATTCAAGATAATTGTATCTAAATCTAAAATACCTATCAATGAATCAAGATTCACCTGAGTAATGGACTACTAGGCATTTAAACTTGCAATTTTATCTCTCACCTCTACAATTTTAAACTTTACTCACTCATTCACTTAAATGCTTAGTTTGGAGATCAAAGTAGTAAGTAATTTACATAAATAATCAATAGAGCACATAGTTTTGGTTTCATTCGTAGCGATTACAAAAATCTGCAGTGTGTCTAAATAAAAAAGTTATTAGCCCATAAATTTTTACAAATAAAGAGATAAGCCAATCAATCGAAAAGCAAAACCAGGCAGTAGTCAAGGAAGAGATGCATTCGGATGGTTATAAGAAGTCCTCGGAGCAGCGGTTTACATGGGTTGGAGAATCTTGCTGCTAAATCGGTGCTGGGAGGAGCGGTGAAGTATGGCGGAGGACGTTTTGGTGAGTGGGAGAAGCAATAAAATTTGGAGTTATGTTTGGGTTTTGTTGGTTTTGAGAGGAAGAGAAAGGAAATTTTGTGCATTTGTTTGATTTTTTACGTATATTTTTTTAATGTTCGGGTTTTAGAGGGAAAAGACCAAATGAAAAAAAGTTCCCTCTTTATTTTTATTTTTTTTCTATTTGGAAATTCCCTCTTTATTGTTATTGTTGATAAAACCTACAAGATCAGTATGAAATTTTATAACAATATTTATGTCAATATGAAATAATAATTATTTAAATTTCAAAATAAATTTTTATAAATTAAAATTAATATTTTTAAAAACAGTATAACTTTTTTAGGAATAAAATAAATATTAATTAATATTTTTAATAGCTATATATCATGATTAAATTAAAAAAAAAAGTTGTATAGAGTTAGGGTTTAGACAAGAAGATCATATGTTTGTGTCAAAATTTTTAGCCGATAAATAACAAATAAATAAATTCTCTCAAAAAATAACAAATAAATAAATAAAATAAAAATTTCTTATTTTGGGTTTGGTAGGAAACTTTTGGCACTAATTATTTAACCCAATAATGATGGGTTTAATATCATTAATGGCTAAATAAAATTCATCATTAAAAGTTATGTTTTTAAACCAATAATGATGAGCTAACATCAATTATGACCAAATAAAAAATCCACCATTAAAAAGCATGTCTTTAATGGGAAAAAATTTGTATCATTATAAAATTAGTAAAATCGAGATAAATTTTTTATACTCTCACTAAATTTCGTTGCTACAATTTTTTTTTTTTTGTAGTGTCTTAAATGCCCCGAGAATTTTACCAAAGCGAAAGAAATTATTGACCAAAGCGCAAATATGTAATATCCCGTGTTTTTTAAAAATATTTTTACACTGTACCGGGATATGCAGTGTTAATAAATTTCTGTGCATTATATGATATTTTTACGAGTTAATATGTATTTTAAACCTATTTTAATTACGGTGTATTATTTTCAGTGTTTTACGTAAAATTTTCCCGGGACTTGCATTTTCGGGGAAATTTTCACGTAAACAATTTATTATTAATTATTTTAAATGTATTTACGGACTTGCATGAACTCATGTGTATTTTTAAATTATTAAATAAAGCCGTGTGTGAATATTTATTTAATTAGGGTTTAATATATATAACCCTAATATTTTATTATTTATTTATTTATTTATTGTTATTTAATTATTTTATTTATTATTAAATTATTTTATTATTATTTTATTAATATTTAATTATTTTATTTTATTTTCTTTTTCTTTTTCTTTTTTTTCTTTTTCTCTTTTCTTTTTCTTTTTCTTTTCTTTTTCTTTCTTTTCTTTTCTTTCTTTTTCTTTTTCTTCTTCTTCTTCTTCCCTTCTCTCTCGCGCGCCCGACCACCCACCTCACTCCTCACCGCTGCAACTTCCGATTTCCGGCCGTCGGTGTGCCGCCAGGAGCTCCACCTTCCTCAGCCAGCCACTTCGCCGCCCCCAGCTCCCTTCCCCGGCGCCGGCAAGCCCTTTCTCCTCCATTTCCGGCCGAATCTCCATTTCTTCATACCTTGCGATTCCGGCCACCATTTCGTGCACCGCCGGTCTTCATCGACTCCTTGAGCTCCGGTGATTCCAATTCTAAGCTCCTTTTGGCCTGAAATCAAGTGGATTTTGAGGTTTGAGCTAAAACTCAATTCAGTTACATTAGGGTTTTCATTTTTTTTGAGCTTCGAATTGGATGATTCATGGAAACTTCCTTCACAAATGTTGTTCCTAGTAGCTTAATCTTCATGTATGAATTTTTGTAGAATTTTTGGAGATTTTTTGGATTTTTGGGTATTTTTGAATATTTTAATATTATTTTCTAATTTTCGGAAATTAATTATTTAAATTATGAAATTGGAGTTTATGGTTGAATTAGGTGTTGAAATGAATTATAGGAATTTATTTGGAATTTTTATGAATTTCTAAGTATTTATTTTGAATTATTGAAGTTTATGTGATTTTGAGAAATTAGGTTAAATGTGTTTTAATTTGAATTTAATTGGTTAATTGAGTTTAAATATTGATATTATTGATAAATTTGTTGAGAAAATTAATTTTTAATAGTTATATGATTTTTGGTGAATTTTTGAAGTAATTTAAGTATATTTATATATATAGGGGTATTTTGGTAATTTTACCCTAAATTGTCTAAAAATGTAATTTAATTGGTTTTATTAGTTATTTAAGGTATAAAAATGATTTCTACAAAATATTTTGTATTTTTAACTAATTAAAACTATTTTTCGGGAATTATTTTCAATTATATATATAATATACGATTTTTCTAATAAAATGAGTTTTAATCGGTTTTTATAGTGTTTCAAGGTCAATTATGTAATTTTTACCTATAAAATGTATTTCTGTGATTTAAGGATATTTTTGGTATATCCGGAATCATTCTGTGTTTGTGGACCCCGGTCGGTGGACTGTAGTTTGGAGTCCGACCGTGGGATTTTGATTGTGTTGAGCCTATTTTTCGAAGTGTATTTCTTTGCAGGGTCGGCTCTACTCTTTTGAGTAGAGAGATGTCCGTTTTACAGGGGAGGTTCTACCGGATTTTTGATAGAATTCTCGTAAAACGTGATATCCAGTCGAACCCTAATTTTCGATTCTGTGTTTAATACTCTAGATTGAATTCTAGGATTTCTATTAGGTTTATTCTGATGTCGATTATTTATTGCTTGTTTAGTTGCGCTGAGACCGAGGGCTAGTGGACCAGGCCCGTCGGACCTGTCTCGTGGAGCGCATTAGGTGAGTTACTATATTATATATATATGCTTAGGATGCATGATTTAGAAATGCATGTTTTATGTTGATTAAATATGCATAAATAATTTGATTATTTCTTAAGTTTATATTAAGTATATTTTCGGTTTATTTTTGGTATATACTAAATTATATGCATATTTTGTGAATAAAATATATTTAAAATGTTTTTACATATATTTCCAACTTAAGTTATAAATTGATGGGATTCATTTGACATATATATACTTGAAATATACCTGGTTTACTTTTGGTATATTTCCGGTATATATATGGTTTATATTGTTATTTCATTTATATTCATGCATCATTTATTTTTGTGAATGAATGTTTTATATTTAAGAATGAAGGATATCAATAGAACGTGCTACCTAGTGGGCAGCACTAGGACCGAGTACGTACCGGTACGCCTATAGCTTTAGGCTATATTACTAACTATTTGTGGATATTGATTTGATATGATTATTTGATATGTGAGATGTGGTTTGGGTGTGATTGCTGGAGCTCGGTTGACCAAGTGTCTCGGGGCCAATCACACTGGCAGTCAGACTGCTGGAGCTCGGTTGACTTAGTGTCTCGGGGCCAGTCTACTGTCCAAATGGATTAAGTGGATATATTTGGAATAAGTGAGCTTGTATGGCTAGAGTGTTGTTTAACACTATTTTCTGAGGTTGCGATATTCTAGGGTTCTATGTGATCCTTCATAAACTGGGATTTTTCAGTAAAATATATAAAAATGATTTTTCTGCATCTGTATGAATTTGCCTGTATATATACATATTATATATATACTGTTGACTGTATGCATTATCACTTAGTGTGTATGTATATATATTATAGTAATTCACTCAGTGAGGTCTGACTCCCCTCCGTTGACTATTTTTCAGGAGAGTCAACTTCTTCAGACCTCAGTAGCAGGTCGATACACCGGATTTCTTCCGCCCCGGCTTCTTTATGTAAATTGTCTACTTGAGTCTTATTTATTTTATCTAGACACTGCAGTAGTTGTGAAATAAAGTATTGGATTTCATGTATTTTATTTTTAAAGAGATGTATTATGTTGAAACCAGATTTGTATTAAAGATTATATATATGTGATGTGATGAGTTTTGAATTAAATCCAGTTGATATGGATGATATTATGATATTATCATTTTTATTTTCCGCTGCATATTATACTGTTACTGTTATTATGGCATGATTTATTTTATTTTTAGGCTTGCTACGGGTTCCGGATTCGAAAGAATTCCCGTTCCCTAGCGCCGGTCATGGCCCCTGTTTTGGGTCGTGACAAAGTTGATATCAGAGCAGAGTTCTGTGTCAGGGCTTAGTTATGTGAGTTGTGGCCCTAGTTTTAAAGTTGTGTTTTCTGTTGGACTACTGCAGTGTATTAGGTTCGAGTATGTCTTGATAAGTATTCTTTGCTGTAGTTTTCAGCGTTATTCCTCCGTTGTCTGTTTTGTCTGAATCTTTTCGTTTGTCTTTTCAGAATGAGGAGGCGAGCGCGTGTCGCTCCACCGGTTGTTGAGGCCGAGGATGATGAGTCTTTTCAGGATGAGGTTTTACCTCCTGAGCAGCCAGTTAGACGTAGAGGTCGTGGCAGAGGTAGACCTCGAGGAGCGGCAGGTCACCGTAGGCAGAGAGAGTTACAGGACGAGGAGCCTGTTGAGCCTGAGTTTGATGTTCCTATTCCTCCAGTTGTTCAGCCTGTCCAGCCTGCCTATCAGCAGGGTATGTCTGACCCTGAGGCAGCTTTATTCTATGCCCGAGTTGGCAGGATTACTTTTGATGGTACTTCTGATCCTTTAGATTTTCTGCATGCGATTGAGACTAGGACTCGGACTGCTCATACCGAGTACCAGAGGATCATGATCGTTGAGTTGTCTGTTGAGGGACCAGCTCTAGATTGGTTCATTCAGATGATCCAGCCCTATATGATGATGATGACGTGGGCTCAGTTTCGAGAGCGATTCATGAGGAGATTTTGTCCAGAGCCTCTTCGTTTGAGCTATCGTCTTCGTTTGACTAGTATTTCTCATGGAGATCGATTTGTAGAGGAGTATACCCGATAGTTTCTTCGTCTGGGTAGATATGCTGAGGATCTGATGCGAGATCAGTATTTCACGGTTACTACATATGTTATTGGTTTGGGTTCTGCTTTTGCTGGTATGCCTACAGCAGGTCTTACTCTGGAGTCTGTGATTGAGCTGGCTAAGGAGATTGAGCTGAGATTAGTTAGGCAGGGAGCAATGCCTGATTATTACCAGTTGGGAGTTCAGTCGAGTGGATCGCAGGCTACTCCATATTCGAGTTTTCATGTTGGTTCGAGTAGTCAACAACGAGGTTCGACTCAGCAGAGTCAGAGGCAGCAGCAGCGAGTGCATCGGAGCAGTAGACATGGCCGTGGAGGTCAGCGTAGATCGTTCAGATTTGGATCAGGTGCTTCGAGCAGTAGCAGTGGTCGTAGTTCTGGATTAGCGGCCAGTGTTTGTCAGACTTGTGGTAGAGTCCATCAGGGACCGTGTTATTTGACACCACTGACATGTTTCAGATGAGGGCAGACAGGACATTTTGCCAGATCGTGTCCTTATTCCGGGTATCAGCAGCAGCAGATTCCGTGATTCCCACAGCAGTCGATTGCTAGTGCAGCACCCGTGCCATTTCAGTTGCCGCCAGCCCAGCATCAGAGTTCCACTTAGTTTGTTCCACAGCAGATTCGTGGTAGAGGTACTAGAGGAGGTGCCAGAGGTGTTGACCAGGCTTCTACCAGTCAGCAGGGAGGTCGAGGTCAGGCCAGAGTTTTCCATCTGACTCAACAGGATGCTCAGGCATCTAATGCAGTCGTGGCAGGTATTGTTTCTGTTTGTTACCTGGATGCTTGGGTCTTGTTTGATCCGGGTGCCACGCATTCATTTATTTCTCCTATTTTTACTTCTAAATCTTGTTGGCAAGCTTCGAGGATGGCTTAGGATGGCTTTTCCTTTGTCTGTTGCCACTCCTCTGAGTGATTCCTTGGACGCCGATATTGTTCTTTCTGGTTGTCCAGTTCTCGTAGGAGATAGAGAATTACCCGCTGATTTGATTTTGTTGGATGTGATGGAGTTTGATGTTATTTTGGGAATGGATTGGTTATCTCAGCATTATGCCGTGGTAGATTGCAGGAACAAGGAGGTGACTTTCAGAATTCCTGGTGAAGTAGAGTTTAAGTTTGTTGGTGATAGGAGTTCAGCACCTCAGAATCTTATTTCTGCTATTTCAGCTAGGAAATTATTGAAGAAAGGTTGTCAGGGGTTTTTGGCATTGGTTAGGGATACGTCAGTGGAGAAGTTGTCACTCACAGATGTTCCTGTTGCTTGTGAGTTTCCTGATGTTTTTCCCAAGGAGTTGCCAGGTTTACCACCTCACAGAGAGATTGAGTTCTGTATAGATGTGGTTCCAGGTACTACTCCTATATCTATGCCACCCTATCGTATGGCTCCTGCAGAGTTGAGAGAGTTGAAGGAGCAGTTGCAAGAGTTATTGGATAAGGGTTTTATTAGACCTAGTGTTTCTCCTTGGGGTGCACCAGTCCTGTTTGTGAAGAAGAAGGATGGTACCCTTAGACTGTGCATTGACTATAGAGAGCTGAATAAGGTGACAGTGAAGAACAAGTATCCTCTCCCGAGGATAGATGATTTGTTTGATCAGCTACAGGGTGCACAGTTCTTTTCTAAGGTGGACTTGAGGTCAGGTTACCATCAGCTGCGGATTAGTGAATCTGATATTCCTAAGACAGCGTTTCGCACTCGATATGGTCATTATGAGTTTCTGGTGATGTCTTTTGGTTTGACTAATGCACCAGCAGCTTTTATGGACCTGATGAATAGAGTATTCAGACCGTATGTGGATCAGTTTGTGGTAGTCTTCATTGATGATATACTAGTATATTCGAAGAGTATGGAAGAGCACGTATATCACTTGAGGATTGTACTACAGACACTGAGAGATCATCAGCTTTGTGCTAAATTCTCGAAGTGTGATTTTTGGATGGAGAGTGTTTCTTTTCTTGGACACGTAGTGTCTAAAGAAGGTATTCAGGTTGATCCACAGAAGATTGAGGCAGTATCTGAGTGGCCTAGACCTACTTCAGTTACTGAGATTCAGAGTTTTCTGGGTTTAGCCGGGTATTATAGGCGGTTTGTGCAGGATTTTTCCAGGATAGCAGCCCCTATGACTCGCTTGACTCAGAAGAATGTTAGATTCGAGTGGTCAGAAGCTTGTGAGAATAGTTTTCAGTTATTGAAGGAGAAGTTGACCACAGCGCCAGTATTAGCTTTGCCTAATAGTGTGGATAAGTTCACAGTTTACTGTGATGCCTCTAGAATTGGTCTTGGTTGTGTGTTGATGCAGAATGGAAGGATGTTGCTGATTATGTTGCTAAGTGCTTGACGTGTCAGCAAGTGAAAGCCGAACATCAGAAGCCTTCTGGGAAGCTTCAGCCTCTTCCTATTCCCGAGTGGAAGTGGGAAAGGATAGCTATGGATTTTATGGTCGGTTTACCTCGTTCGAAGGATGGATACGATTCCATCTGGGTGATCGTAGACAGGTTGACGAAGTCTGCACATTTCTTGCCGGTGAAAGCCACATATTCAGTTGCTAGATTGGCGAAGTTGTATGTGAAGCATATTGTATGCCTTCATGGAGTACCTGTGTCCATTGTGTCAGATAGAGGTTCAGTGTTTACTTCTTGTTTTTGGTAGAAGTTGCAGGAAGCGATGGGCACTAGGTTGGATTTCAGTACTGCTTTTCATCCTCAGACAGATGGTCAGTCTGAGAGGACGATCCAGACACTGGAAGATATGTTGAGGATGTGTGTCTTGGATTTGGGAGGTAGCTGGGATGATCATTTATCGCTTATTGAGTTTGCATATAATAACAGCTACCATAGCAGTATTGGCATGGCACCATACGAGGCGTTGTATGGAAGGAAGTGTAGATCCCCGTTGAGTTGGGATGAGATTGGTGAGAGAGCTTTGACTGGACCAGAGATGGTTCAGGATGCTGCAGAGAAAGTCATCGTGATCAAGCGAAGATTAGAGACCGCAGTTAGCAGACAGAAGAGTTATGCGGATCCTAGGCGCAGAGATGTGGAGTTTCAGGTTGGAGATTTCATTTTTCTGAAAGTATCTCCGATGAAGGGTGTGATGAGATTTGGCAGGAAGGGTAAGTTAGCACCGAGATATATTGGACCGTTTGAGATTCTGGAGAGAGTTGGCACTGTTGCATATCGGTTGGATTTGCCTCCGAGTATGTCACAGGTGCATCCAGTATTTCATATCTCGATGTTGAGGAAGTATATCTCAGACCCTTCGCATGTGTTGCAACCTGACAGTGTAGAAGTGAGTGAAGATTTAACGTTTGTAGAAGAACCTGTGGCGATCGTTGATTATCAAGTTCGACAGTTGCGATCAAAGCAGATTCCGATGGTCAAGGTTCTGTGGCGTAGCGACAGAGTTGAAGAGCATACGTGGGAGACTGAAGCTGAGATGCGAGCTTCTTACCCGTATCTCTTTCCTTCTTGATCTTTTCTTTTTAGAATTCGGGGACGAATTCTTGTAAGGGGGGGAGACTGTAATATCCCATGTTTTTTAAAAATATTTTTACACTGTACCGGGATATGCAGTGTTAATAAATTTCTGTGCATTATATGATATTTTTACGAGTTAATATGTATTTTAAACCTATTTTAATTACGGTGTATTATTTTCAGTGTTTTACGTAAAATTTTCCCGGACTTGCATTTTCGAGGAAATTTTCACGTAAACAATTTATTATTAATTATTTTAAATGTATTTACGGACTTGCATGAACTCATGTGTATTTTTAAATTATTAAATAAAGCCGTGTGTGAATATTTATTTAATTAGGATTTAATATATATAACCCTAATATTTTATTATTTATTTATTTATTTATTGTTATTTAATTATTTTATTTGTTATTAAATTATTTTATTATTATTTTATTAATATTTAATTATTTTATTTTATTTTATTTTTCTTTTTCTTTTTTTCTTTTTCTCTTTTCTTTTCTTTTCTTTTCTTTCTTTTTCTTTTTTTTCTTCTTCTTCTTCCCTTCTCTCCCGCGCGCCCGACCACCCACCTCACTCCTCACCGCTGCAACTTCCGATTTCCGACCGTCGGTGTGCCGCCAGGAGCTCCACCTTCCTCAGCCAGCCACTCTGCCGCCCCCAGCTCCCTTCCCCGGCGCCGGCAAGCCCTTTCTCCTCCATTTCCGGCCCGAATCTCCATTTCTTCATACCTTGCGATTCCGGCCACCATTTCGTGCACCACCGGTCTTCATCGACTCCTTGAGCTCCAGTGATTCAATTCTAAGCTCCTTTTGGCCTGAAATCAAGTGGATTTTGAGGTTTGAGCTAAACTCAATTCGGTTACATTAGGGTTTTCATTTTTTTTGAGCTTTGAATTGGATGATTCATGGAAACTTCCTTCACAAATGTTGTTCCTAGTAGCTTAATCTTCATGTATGAATTTTTGTAGAATTTTGGAGATTTTTGGATTTTTGGGTATTTTTGAATTTTTTAATATTATTATCTAATTTTCGGAAATTAATTATTTAAATTATGAATTGGAGTTTATGGTTGAATTAGGTGTTGAAATGAATTATAGGAATTTATTTGGAATTTTTATGAATTTCTAAGTATTTATTTGAATTATTGAAGTTTATGTGATTTTGAGAAATTAGGTTAATGTGTTTTAATTTGAATTTAATTGGTTAATTGAGTTTAAATATTGATATTATTGATAAATTTGTTGAGAAAATTAATTTTTAATAATTATATGATTTTTGGTGAATTTTTGAAGTAATTTAAGTATATTTATATATATAGGGGTATTTTGGTAATTTTACCCTAATTGTCTAAAATGTAATTTAATTGGTTTTATTAGTTATTTAAGGTATAAAAATGATTTCTACAAAATATTTGGTATTTTTAACTAATTAAAACTATTTTTCGGGAATTATTTTCAATTATATATATAATATACGATTTTTCTAATAAAATGAGTTTTAATCGGTTTTTATAGTGTTTCAAGGTCAATTATGTAATTTTACCTATAAAATGTATTTCTGTGATTTAAGGATATTTTTGGTATATCCGAATCATTCTGTGTTTGTGGACCCCGGTCGGTGGACTGCAGTTTGGAGTCCGACCGTGGGATTTTGATTGTGTTGAGCCTATTTTTCGAAGTGTATTTCTTTGCAGGGTCGGCTCTACTCTTTTGAGTAGAGAGATGTCCGTTTTACAGGGGAGGTTCTGCCGGATTTTCGGTAGAATTCTCGTAAAACGTGATATCCAGTCGAACCCTAATTTTCGATTCTGTGTTTAATACTCTAGATTGAATTCTAGGATTTCTATTAGGTTTATTCTGATGTCGATTATTTATTGTTTGTTTAGTTGCACTGAGATCCGAGGGCTAGTGGACCAGGCCCGTCGGACCTGTCTCGTGGAGCGCATTAGGTGAGTTACTATATTATATATATATGCTTAGGATGCATGATTTAGAAATGCATGTTTTATGTTGATTAAATATGCATAAATAATTTGATTATTTCTTAAGTTTATATTAAGTATATTTTCGGTTTATTTTTGGTATATACTAAATTATATGCATATTTTGTGAACAAAATATATTTAAAATGTTTTTAAATATATTTCCAGCTTAAGTTATAATTGATGGGATTCATTTGACATATATATACTTGAAATATACCTGGTTTACTTTTGGTATATTTCCGGTATATATATGGTTTATATTGTTATTTCATTTATATTCATGCATCATTTATTTTTGTGAATGAATGTTTTATATTTAAGAATGAAGGATATCAATAGAACGTGCTACCTAGTGGGCAGCACTAGGACCGAGTACGTACCGGTACGCCTATAGCTTTAGGCTATATTACTAACTATTTGTGGATATTGATTTGATATGATTATTTGATATGTGAGATGTGGTTTGGGTGTGATTGCTGGAGCTCGGTTGACCAAGTGTCTCGGGGCCATCACACTGGCAGTCAGACTGCTGGAGCTCGGTTGACTTAGTGTCTCGGGGCCAGTCTACTGTCCAAATGGATTAAGTGGATATATTTGGAATAAGTGAGCCTGTATGGCTAGAGTGTTGTTTAACACTATTTTCTGAGGTTGCGATATTCTAGGGTTCTATGTGATCCTTCATAAACTGGGATTTTTCAGTAAAATATATAAAAATGATTTTTCTGCATCTGTATGAATTTGCCTGTATATATACATATTATATATATACTGTTGACTGTATGCATTATCACTTAGTATGTATGTATATATATTATAGTAATTCACTCAGTGAGGTCTGACTCCCCTCCGTTGACTATTTTTCAGGAGAGTCAACTTCTTCAGACCTCAGTAGCAGGTCGATACGTCGGATTTCTTCCGCCCCGGCTTCTTTATGTAAATTGTCTACTTGAGTCTTATTTATTTTATCTAGACACTGCAGTAGTTGTGAAATAAAGTATTGGATTTCATGTATTTTATTTTTAAAGAGATGTATTATGTTGAAACCAGATTTGTATTAAAGATTATATATATGTGATGTGATGAGTTTTGAATTAAATCCAGTTGATATGGATGATATTATGATTTTTTATTTTCCGCTGCATATTATACTGTTACTGTTATTATGGCATGATTTATTTTATTTTTAGGCTTGCTACGGGTTTCAGATTCGAAGAATTCCCGTTCCCTAGCGCCGGTCATGGCCCCTGTTTTGGGTCGTGACAAAATATCATATTAAAGGATTGACCAAGATTTCTTCGTAGAATAAGAAGTTCAATCCATGTGGCCCAGGTGCCTTAGTGGAACCACAACTCCAAACAACTTGATGGAGTTTTTCTAAAGAGAAAGGGCGCGCCAGAAAAGAGGTTTGAGAAAAAACCATCAACATGAGAGTGTTAAACAGAGCAGATTTGGCCAATAATCAAGGAAGAACATTTGCTGTCAAACAGAGAAGATCTTGCTGAAGAATAAAGACAAAAATATCTTCATATTTCTTGTATTCCTATTGTATATTGGTATTCCTAAATTAGCTAGGTTTACCTTACATAGACACATATTTTTGTTGTATATATAATAAGGTCTGTAACCTTTGTATAGATATAGAATGCAATCAATATTTTTTTCTTCCTTTCAATTATTTATATGGTATCAGAGCCTAAGTTCAACTTCTTTGCACTCTGGCTCACAATTCTTCTGAAGAATTTCTTTTGAGAATTTCTTCTTTTCTTTTATTCATCCTTTAGAGGATCTGTTCAAACTTAAACCTTGTGTTTCCAAAATTTTGATTATTCACCATGGATACAAACAAATTTGAAGCTATATCTGTCAAATTCAATGGTAGAAATTTTGCACTTTGGGATTTTCATTTTCGAATTTTTGTTGATGGCAAGGGATTTTCTGGCATTCTTGATGGATTAGAGAAGGCAAAAGATGATGAGAAGCAGAAGATCAGTGGAAAACAAAGAACACACAAATTATTTTCTTAGATTCTCAACTCAGTTGAACCTGATATTGCCCTAAGTCTTCGGTCTTTTGATATTGTTGCTGATATATGGAATCATCTTAAAGGAATTTATTCTCAAGTGAACCAATCAAGATAATTCGAACTTGAATACGGAATAGCCAACATCAGCCAATAAGACAGGGATATTCGTAGCTTTTATACTGAAATGTTGAAATTGTGGATAGAACAAGACATGATTTCCTCTTCTAAGATTTTTGCTACTGCATATGCTGAAGTAAAGAATGAAAGAGATCGCGAAAGAGTGATGCAGTTCCTCATGAAGCTCAGACTTGAATTTGAGACAGCTAAGGGAACATTAATTAATCATGGAATCTGACATTGGAATCTTTATTAGGAGAACTTATTTATGATGAAACACGCTTAAAGACATAGGCACAGTTAGACTAAAAAACTAATTCAGCTGATTTTGTATTTCTTGCTTCATATGAAAGGTATCATTCAAGACAAAGACATGGAAACAAAGAAGATATTCGTTGCAGGAACTGTAATGAATTCAGGCATGTACAGTCTCATTGTCAGAAGAGGGAATATATGTAACTATTGTAAGAAATCAGGCCATATCATTTAGAGCGCAGGCTTTTGAAAAATTAATAAACAACCTTTGTTATTGTGAGCAATGATAAAAAATTAGAAACCGTCTCTCACACCGCTTGCCATTCAAAAGATGATTCAAGACTCAATGCAATCAACTCTTCTAGGTGTCCTTTCCTCTATTTTTTCTACTGTTGGTTATTAGATATAGGACTTAAGCACACTCCTTGCTTTATTGATTCAACTGCTTTCAACCACACGACAAATCAAAAACATGCATTTATTAATTTGAAACCTTGCTCCCTAAACCAATCCGTGACGACTGCCAATGGTAAAACATTACGCATTCAAGGCATTGGTATCGTTTGTTTGCCACATAATTCTTCTTAATCCATTTGGCTTCCTAACACCTTATATGTTCCTCAATTAATAACTAATTTAATATCTGTTGGACAACTTACTGATCATAATTGTTCCATTAAATTTTCTCCTAATGGTTGTGATGTGCAGGACCTTCACATGGGGCAAGTGATCATGAAGGGGCATAAACAGGGGCATTTGTTTCATCTTGATCTCAATCTGAAAAAGATTCCTCCTTTTTATTTTACTGACACTGCATCATCTTCCACCTCACATACGAAAAATACTTGGGATCTTTGGCATCATCGGTTAGGTCATCCACATGCTAGTCGGTTAGAGTCTATATATAAATCTCAGCTTCTCCCTGATAAGTTAATTATCAAGAATATTGATTTTCAGCATTGTTAAACTTGTGTTCTTGGCAAATTTGCTAAATTACCTTTTGCTTCTAATAATACTAAATTTGATGCTCCTTTTAATCATATTCATTGTGGTTTATGGAGACCTTCCCCTATTTTGTCTCGACTTGGGTATAAATATTTTATTCTTTTTATTGATCATTTTACATGTTTTACGTGGGTGTATTTCTTGCGTTCTAAATCTGAACTAACAAATATTGCCAAAAACTTTATCATTATGATAGAAGCATAATTTGGAAAAGTAATCAAAAATTTTTTATCATATCCGGGAGGAGAGTTTTGTGCCTTATACCTTGCTCAATTCTTTAATGAAAAAGGCATTTTAACTCAATAATCGTGTCCTGGTACTCCTAAACAAAATGGGGTCGTGGAATGAAAACACTGTCATGTTGTGAAAATTGCTCGAACTCTCTTACTTGAGTCTTTCATTCCACCTCACTTTTGGGTTGAAGCTATTCATACAGCTGTCCATCTTATTAACAGGCAGACTACTCCTATCCTTAGTAATCAATCTCCTTTCTTTGCTCTTTTTCATAAGTCGCCAAATTACATGAATCTCCATATTTTTAGCTGTGTTTTGCTCTATGTTGCTTCCCCCCATATGAACGGCATAAACTATCTGCAAAGGCTACCAAATGTGTTTTCATTGGTTATAGTGATAAACAGAAAGGTTATATTTGTTATGATCCTCAACATCATCGCATCCGAGTATCTCGTAATGTCATTTTTTTAACATCTTTATTTTTATGTTTTATCTTTGAGTACAACATCTCTGAATTCTTCATTGTTAGGTTATATAATTTTTTGGATTCTTCAAATTCTGATTTGTCTCCTGATACTCATGACATGCCTATTATGCAACTCCCTGATCATGCCCCTGAAGGTCCTCTTCCTGATGTTCTAAGTGATACACCACCGCCTACTTTGCCTTATTTGAAACGATCCACCCGTGTTAATTTTGGTAAGCCCCTTAACCGATTAACTCTCTGTACCACTCTAAATTCTATCCAAATTCCTACCACTTATAAGCAGGCAATGGAACAAGCATACTGAAAGAAGGCAATGGATGAGGAAATTGAGGCATTGACTGCGAATCATACTTGGGACTTAGTCTCACGCCCTCTAATACTTCTGTCATTGGTAGAAAATGGGTGTACACCATTAAGGTCCAGCCTGATGGTACTTTAGACCGCTACAAGCTTGTTTGGTAGCTCAAGGCTACAAACAGGAATATAGGATTGATTATGAGGAAACATTTGCTCCTGTTGCTAAGATGACCATAGTTTGAACTCTTCTTGCTATTACATCCAGCAAAAAATGGCCATTGTATCAGTTAGATGTCAGAAGGGCCACGAGACAAAGATGACAGCTGCAATAATGCAAAAGCTTTGATCTATTGAGAAGTAACCAATGCTCTATCAAGACGTCTCTAAAAAAGCCGATTTCGCTAGGTGAAAATAGAACCATAAAGTTGCATGTCGATAACAAATGCTCTAGAGATGAAGTCATTAAAATTCCTCACACCATCCGTGAAATCATGAGCACTACTTCACTCAGAAGGGCATTGAACCTGATTAAAATCACCAATTAGAAGAATAGGAATATTACTCAAAGACTATAAAAAAATGAGCAACTCTTGCTAAGAAGAAGTTATACTAAAATAGAAGGAGCTTAAATCCTAAAATAATACAATGAAAATCAAATTATGTGAAAGTTCCCTCAGAAACAATCCAATGTAAACCAAAAGACTGTTCATCACAAGAAAGTAAAATGCCTCCAGTCGCATTAACAACGTCTAAATAGTGCCAGTGAATAGACCCTATGCCTAAATATTTGCACAATAGAGAAATTAATGTTGTTACATTTTATTTCCTGAAGAACAATAAAATCTGGAGAACTGATGACTACATGATTATAAGTGGAGTAACAGAAACCAAGTGGTCGCCCCACATAAAAGGTTGTTCTAGCTTGGGAGGCAAGGTTAGGCTAGTCCTAAACTCTATTGTTAATACAAAGAATATCACTAGTAGTTGGTTGCCAGGTGCTCGAGGAAGAGGCTCGAGTGGACTTCTGCTTAGGCTTGCGTATAATAGAAATACTACACTCAATCTAATTTTTCAATCTGATAGATTCGCATTATAACATATTAATTTATATAATTTTAATAAATTATCTATTTGAATAATATACAACACTCTTTTAATATTTTTATCTAAAGAAATAATCTAGTATAACAAATTTGATAGAGTTATAATATGGTAATTTATCACATTCTTTATAAAATATTTTATTCAAACACAAACAATCATTTAATATTTTGATTTATTTTAGATAAAATACAAGTAGACATGTTAAAATAGAAAAAAAAAATATTTTAAACAAGATTACTAATAAAGTTTAATTAATTAATTTAATTTTTATTAAAAATAAAATATTAGTTAACATAATTAAAATAGGAAACATTCTGCCAATGAGGAAGCAGTCAAGTGGTAACTCCTCTCCAAATGCATCATAAGGTGCAGAATTTAATTCATATTATTGTCGATTTAAACGAGAGTATTGCTCCCTATTGTGCGGTTATCGAAGTTTAAGTCATATGACCTCTTTATAAACCAAAAAAAAAAAAGAAGGAAACAATCTTTTAATCAAATTAAAGTTACATTTTAATTAATTTATTTTTTATTGGAGTTAAAATAGAAGTTAATCTAATTAGAATAGGAAATATACTTCTCTTTTTACTCCAATAAAAAATAAATTAGTTAAAATGTAATTCTATTTTGGTTGAAAGTATGTTTTCTATTTTAATTAGGTTAATTACTATTTTATCTTTGATAAAAATTAAATTAATTAATAAGTTATTAATAATTTTGTTTAAAAAATATATTTTTTTATTTTAATTAGGTCTACTGATATTTTATCTAATATAAATCAAATTAGATAACATAATTTTATAAGTCTTACTATTTTAAATTTAATAAGAAAATAAAAATAAAAATAATTAATTTTATAAAATAATTAATTACAAAAAATATTAACATAAAAAATATTTGAAAATTTTTTGTGTTTGAATAGAAAATTCATAAAGAATGTAATAAATTACTATATTATAACTCTATCAAGTTTTAAAATTAGATTATTATTTAATAAAAAGATTTAAAGAAAGTTGTATGATTGTTCAACTAGAAAATCAATTATTAAAATTGTAATAAATTAACATGTTATAATGTAATACTATAAAGATTGAAAAAAAGATTGACATATAAATAAAATAATACTTTTATTATTTTTAAATATATATTAAAATTTTTTTGGCCAACTAAAATAAATTGCATTTCAAGCAAAGGCCTGAAGACCGATACAAAGGAAGAAGGCGTAATGGCCCAATCAAATACAAAGAAGAATGATCAAAGTAAACAACAAACATAAGCCCTAATTCGGCAAAGAAGCTTCTTGAATTCCAATTTGCAAGCATCATTGACTTGTAGCACACTGGTTTGCCAAATTCCATAGCCATCAATTCACAACCAAACCAACAAAAATGAAGCTCCTCCTAGCAAACTTACCTGATACAATCTTCGACAACTCTTCATATTTGATTATGGATCAATCCAATTTTGAAAAGATAATGACCCCAAATCAAGGAAGATAATAAAAAGAAGAGGAAGGTGTAGAGAAACTCTACCTAGGGCAAAGCCAGTTGAACTCCTTAAGCCATTATTATATCAAAATTGAAGCTCAATCAGGTGAGAAAAGGATAAAACTTGAAAGAACAACACCTATGGAAATCATCCACTCTTCCTTAAATAAAAAATTGATCTTAGAAATTAGAAGTTTTCTACCACCATAAATGGTGTAGGAAAGTAAAATACAACTAAGATCCACAATAGATCTTGTTGAGAACAAACAAGTGAAAAAAAAATAAACATTCACAAAATATTACCAAAAGAAAACGACAAAAACACTAAATAAACAGGGAAGAAAAAGGGCTACCTCTGGCCATGGAAGGCCAACGGTTGCCGTGAACTGTGAAACTATATGATGACCTTTCGTGGAAAGAAGAAAGAAAGAAATGTGGGAAAGAGACTTTTTTTTTTATGATTATTTTAAATACATATTAAATTAAATTTTACTAACTAAATAGTTATAATTAAATTAATTAAAATTTTTATTTGTCTTATATCTTTAATCATATTCTAAAAAAAATAGAGCATATAATTTGTTTGAGAGTAGTATTTTTGTTAAAAAAAAAGTTAGTATAATTATCATTTTTAGATATTTTATAAAATTTAATAAAAAAATTAAAATTAAATTAATTAATCTTTATCATTCAATTTTTTTGCAATTAAAAAATTACATTAAATTTCTTTTTGAATAAATAAAATGTCGCTACTCAAATAAAAAATTTAAAATTTTAATAAATTATAAGTTTAATGAGGCTGTAATATTTGAATTATTATATAAAGAAAATATAACTTTTTATTATTTTAAATTTTAATTAAAAATAACTAATAATTTTTGTTATCTTATAACTAATTATGAGGACAATATTTGTTTTATATAATATTAGTTCTAGAGTTGAGAAAAATATTAATTATAAAAAATATTGAATGAACATCATATAATTATTTAAATAAATTTTTTTATCAAAATTACAATGAATTATAAATATATTAAGTTAATATGAAATTACTATATAAATAAATAACACTTTATTGTTTTTAAAACTTTTATTTAATAATAATAATAAAAATAATAATAAAAATAAATGCCTAATAGTTTATAATTTGCTACTAAGAGTCCATAAAATTTTTTATTCACGTATAAAGCACGTGGTTGTTTAATAGTGTGTGCATATATATCTAAAAATTGATATCATCAATATTTTTTTACAGGTTGCATAAAAAGTATATAAAAATGGACAATTTTTAATAATAGAAAAAAAAGAAAAGAAAACCATTTAGAATTTAGATTAAAACCACCAAAAAATAGTAAAACATTTTATCTTTTACCTTAAATGGAAAAAAAAGACCTAAACAACCGGGCATCTATGTCTATCTCCAAATTATATATTGGTACCTGAAGTTGAAGTTAAAGCATAAAAATAAATATCATTCATGCAATGGCTTGTGGACTCCATAAAAACCATATGCGGATTTGCATGTTTTTCTTGATAACATTCTCTCAGGTGTTGATCATTAGATTTGTTAAAGGAAACAGGATTTTAAATCCAACTGATGACAAATACATCATAGAGGTTTGTGTTATTACTTGGTTGCTTGAATAGTTTTCTTTTCTTTTTTTTTTTTTTTTTGAATGATCATTTTCTTGAAGAAATGTTTACTTATTGATTACAGGGTGAGAATGGTGATGTATATGAGTGTGTTGATATGTACAAACAACCTGCTTTCAGTCATCCACTTCTCAAATATCATACTATACAGGTATTTATCTTTGATTCCTTGATTTTCCATGCATTAAGTTTACTAATGCCTTGTCTTCTTTTGAATGTTATTACATTATTATTAATTTTGTATTTGGTGGGACTTCAATCTTTATAAAATAGTAAGATTTCGTATATGTCTATATGATATTATAGATGAGACCCAGTTCATATCCAGAGGGACTAGAAGCGAGAATCAATGCAGAGCTCTTAGTGGAGAAGGTAATGTGTCCTGAAGGAACAATACCAATCACAACACATACAATCGACCGCCCTAAAGCTAGTCCAGTTTTTCCCAACCAATCAAAGGCAGGTGAAGCTCAAGGTCATGAGGTAACACTAGCTACTTCCAATTAAGGCACTTACTTTCTTTGAATTTTAGAACAGAAAAAAAAATCGAGTCTTCAGAAATTCAACCACGGTCGAGTCTTCCAATTTAGGCAGGTTGTTAATCTTATATAAAAAATTACTATTTGACAAAGGGCATCCTTAAGTATATAAGTTGATTTCTACCATGATCGATTTAAATGGAAGAATTGTCTTTTATTATATAGTTGATTGAAATTTATGTCATATTGTCTTCCTATTAACCAAAAAAAAGAAATCCAATGCACATTATATGTTGCAGTTCATAATTATTTAATTTAAGTTGCATTTTTGTATTGACTTTTTTATTATTATTATTATTATTATTATTGATATGATATGTAAATTAGTATGCACAAGCTAGTATGCAAGAAGGCCAATACTATGGAGCACGTACAAGACTTAGCGTTTGGAACCCAGCAACATTCGATGGAGAATTTAGTCTAGCTCAAGTCTGGGTTCGAGCAGGTCAAGGTGGTGACCTTAACACGATTGAAGCGGGCTGGCAGGTACGTTTACTATCGATTTTTCCCATTTAATTAACTATCGCTTAACGTTTACAAAATTTATGAGATTAAACTTCAAAATTCCTTAGATTATATATGGGTGGTTTACAAATTAAATCATGGTTTCAGGTTTGGGCTGGTGACAATCAACCAAGACTCTTCATTTATTGGACGGTAAATTTATTTAAATTTCCTCTCTTATTTTTTAATTTGCATATTCTATCTTAAAGAATTCAAACTTAAGTATTTTCATATTTCCAAAAATCGAGATTTTTTTTTATTGAAGTTCAGATGGTTGGTTTATAAATTAACTGGCATTCAAGTATTCAATTCAATGTGTAATTAATTGTTATTCATATTTTCAGTATACAACTTTTATATATTTCATTGTAATAACTCTAGTTTACATGTTTTCATGTGGGTTGCATGGCAGGGAGATAACTACCAAGAAACAGGTTGCTACAATCTTCAATGCCCTGGTTTTGTGCAAACTAACAGTCAAATTGCATTAGGAGGTCGTATAAGTCCAATATCAACCTATAATGGCAACCAATATCATATTGAACTTACTGTACATAAGGTAATGGACACATATCTTTACAATTTCTTTCGTTTATAAGACTGGAGTTCCCATATGATATCCCAGTAATTGAAAGATTCTTACCTAAATTTAGGGTATGACATCTAACAATTAGATGAGTGATACATATTTTTAATGTTCTACATCTAACCAATAGAAATTTAATATCTGTTTTCGTATTGCAAATCTAACTGTTTAGTACAATACATACAAAATGGATAATAATTTTTTTAAAATTGTTTTAGGACAAGAGTAGTGGGAATTGGTGGCTCCGATTTTCAGATCTAGATATAGGATATTGGCCAGCTTCCATTTTTACAAGTCTAGCAGAAAGTTCAACCGGGATAAATTGGGGAGGAGAGATAACTGATTATAGAGCTAACCTCAGACATACTTCTACACAAATGGGAAGTGGACATTTTCCTGGCGAAGGCTTTACAAAAGCTGCTATGCTCTTCAATCTTGGATATATTGATGATTCTGGTGCTCTGAGAGATCCTGAAGACCTTTCACCATATGCGACAAATCCTGCCTGCTATGATATAATGTTAGGAAAAAAGGGGGACAATGGTTTTGGGGTTCATTTTTATTTTGGAGGTCCAGGATATTCAGCACAGTGCCCATAGAGCAAAAAACAGAAGCACAAAATCCTTTTACTAGACATGTTTTTGCTTTCAAATAAATCACATTTGCCATCGAAGAAAATAATTAAAAAGACTTATTTGGCTAGAGGGTTGATGATAGCTGTTAGTTGTTGTTGATAAGCTTGTAGCTTAATAACCATGAACGTCAACAAGAAGAAAGGATTGATGTTTATAATATATATATTAATGTTATTATTTCAAAAAGGGTATTTGTAAAAGAAAAAATGAACTTTAGAGCTTTTTATAATTTAATTACAATATTTTAATTTTTGTAGATTAGAACATAAACTTGCAAATCTTCGCAATTTAAAACATTGATCAAATATCTGGTGATGGAATTCTTGAATGGCAGACGAACCTTCACTTCATCTTCCACGTAAGACATCTTGATTTCCATGACAAAATGTATTGTTTTATAATACAATTAAAACGCAACATAATTGTTAAAAGTCAGTGTTTATTTGCTTCATACTTCTTCTTCTTCTTCTTGGCGAATGAAATTAGATTCACCCTCAAAATTGTTGGGAATTCTAAAAATAAGAACGAAGAATTGCAGCAAACATAGATAACAGTAGTAAACTAAAAATTGCAGAATTGTATTAGAAACAACAAAGACAGAATCTGCAGAGAAATCAAAGTGATTTTCTACCAATTTATTCAAGCACTGATGATGTCTTTTTATAGGCTTACAATAAACTGAAAAAGCTAAAAACTCTCAACAAACAATCAGATTTTATTGTTACTAACAATTACTAACTGAAACAAAAATTTAAGAAGCAAAAGACTGACACTAAAACAGACTTATTTGACTAAATCAAACACTCCCCCTGATTCAAAATTGCATAATCCAAGTCTTGTTTTGAAATAGACATGTTTATCTCAAGGATGTGACTTTGTAAAGATGTCTGCTAGTTGTTCATTAGTGCTGCAATACTTTAACTGAACTTGACCTCTAGCTACCAACTCACAAATGAAGTGGATTTGAATTTCAATATGCTTTTTTCTAGAATGGAATGTTGGATTCTCACTCATTGTAATAGCTGCTTTGTTGTCACACAATATCTCAGTTGCACTTTTATGTTCTTGGCCAAAATCAACAAGTTAGCGTCTGAGCCACACAACTTGACATGCTACTGAAGTTGAAGCAACATATTTAGCTTTAGATGTTGACAAATCTGTGGTTGCTTGCTTCTTAGAACTCCAGGTGATAGCTCCAGAACCAAGATGAAAAATGCTACCTGAAGTGCTTTTTCTATCCTCCATAGAACCTGCTCAATCATTGTTTGAGTAACCCAACAAACAAAATTCTGAATTTGCAGTATACCAAAGCCCATAATCAGCTGTTCCTACCACATATTGCAAGATTCTCTTGGCTGCTCCAAGATGAGGCTTGGTAGGCTTTTGCATAAGTCAGGAAACAACATCGACTGAAAATGCAATATAAGGTCGTGTGTGAGTTAAATAAATTAATCCTCCTACCAAGCTTCTGAAGTACTTGGCATCTACACTGTTAGTACCATCTTCAACCTGCAACTCTTCATTCAAGTTCATGGGAGTAGTTACTCAATTACAATTTAGCATATTAAACCTTTTAATCAAGTTAGTAGCATATTTCATCCGAGAAACCAAGATACCATCTTTCTTTTGTAACACTTCAATACCAAGAAAGTAATGCAATATGCCTAAATTTGTCATCTCAAACTTCTTCATTATTCCAACCTTAAAATCCTCAATTAAAGCACTAAATGTACCCATATAAATTATGTCATTAACATAAAGGCAAAGTATAAGAAAATCAGTACCTTGCCCCTTTAAGTAAAGAGTAGACTCATTCTTACTTATTACAAATCCCTTTGAGTATAAATGGGTATCTATCTTGCTATACCATGCCCTTTGGGGCTTGCTTTAACCCATAGAGTGCCTTTTTTAACCTGTAAACTTTGTCTTCCTTCCCACAAACAACAAATCCTTCAGGCTGAGAGACATACACTTCCTCTAAGCACTCTCCATTCAAAAATGCATATTTAACATCAAATTGATACACACTCAACTTTATATGTGTAGCAACAACCAAGAAAATTCTGACAGTTTGAAATCTTACAGCTAGAGAGAAAGTATCTTTATAATCAACACCATACGTTTATGCATATCCCTTTACGACCAACCTTGCTTTATGCCTTTCAATGCTTCCATCTATATATATAATGACCCGATATTTTAAATTATATAAAATTATTTTGGATATACAATGTTAATAAAATTTTAAATTTTATTTATATATTATCATTTTTTGTGTATATTGTCTATTTGTTTTATTCTAAATATTTTAATTCTGTAAAATAATTTATTTGGGAGTCTTACTATTTAAAAATATTTAAGTCATTATCACTACTATTATTTTTAATAGTAGTATTATTATTATTGTTATTGTTATTTTAATTAGAGTTATTATTATTATTAGTATTATTGCATGCATGTGTTATTATTGTTATTTTTATTACTATATTGTTATTAATATATTGTGCATGTGTAGTATATATATGTATATATGTGTGTGGGTGTGTGTGTGTGACAAGCGTTAAAGTTAATATATATGTATTTATATATATAATATAAGAATGGTCAAAAAAGCAAAACACACAGGTCAACCTATTCCTTCTTTCTCCCATCATTTATTTTCTTTCTCTTTTCCCTTCCCATTTTCTTCCCTTCACCGTGTGAAACAGCACCACGCTCACTGTCACTGCACTACCACTGCCACCACTCATCACCTTCCTTTCTTCCCCTTCCTCTCCATCACCTATGGAGCCGTCAGAGTCATCGGAATGCGCCTGAAACGAAGTAGCAACATTGTGACTTCCATGAATGTCGACGAAGCTTCCGACCACGAGAGCTCTTAATTCTAGTGTCTTTTGAAAGCTCTAACACTAGTGAGTACAATTCTAAGTTCAATTTGAGCTTAATCCCTCTTGGTCTTGAGTTTTATCAAGTTTTTATTTAGGTAACATTAGGGTTTTAAATTTTTTTCTAATTATTGTGTTTGATCCATGAGTTTTTGTTTTGATAATATGAATATGGGTAGCTCAATCTACTTAAATATATTTTTTGTATATTTTTTTGAATTAATTTGGATAATGGATATTTTTGAATATTTTAATAATTTAAATTGAATTTTTGTTAATTATGTTAATTATTTATTTTGGAAGGAAATTTGATTAAGTTAGTGTTATTAATTTAAGTTAGTAATTTTAGTAGTGATAAAAAATTTTTTAGTGATTTTATATAATTTTTGGGAATATTTTTAATATTATGTGAATTTTGGATATATAGGTTAATTGTGTGTTTTTATTGAAATTATAGTTAAATAATATGTTTTAAATGATTTTAGAATTTTATAGGGTATTAAAATAATTTTTACAAATTATTTACTATTTTTAACTAATTAATACTAATTTTCAAAAATTATATTCAAATAATAACTTATTTACTATTTTGGTGATTAAATGGGTTTTTAACTACTTTTTTAATGTATTTAAATTATTTGAATAATTAAATGTGAATTTGACTATTCTATTTTGAATATTTGAAAAATTAAGGTTTTATTAATATTTTATAATTATTTGAGATTTTTATTTAATTATTGTGAAAATAATTATATTTATTGTTTCGATGTTTAAATATATTATATTGTGATTTATTAATTTTAATGATTTAATATATTATTATTTAATATTTATTTTATTTCGAATTGTGAACCTCGGTTGAGAATTTTGTAGTTCGGGGTCCTAATACAAGGTGTTGAGCTCTGTGTTTTGGAAGTGTTTTTTTCTTGCACGATCGGCTCTATTGTCAGTAGAGAGATGTTCATTTTACAAAGGAATCTTTGTCGATTTTTTGGTAAATTCTCATAAAACATGACATCAGGTCAATCCTAAATCTTTGGTCTTGGATTGAGTTTTAATTCTTAGATCGAGTCTTTCTTAGAATTCTTAGAAGTATATGTTAGGAATTTATTTTGATTTTTTTATTGTTATTTATTTTTCTAGCTGCGCCGAGATAGAGGCCTATCGGATAGGCCCGTCGAGTCAGCCTCGAGGAGCACAAACTTATGCGTTATTATTTTATATATACATTGCATGTAGATGCATAATTATAAGTATTTATGTTTTAATATGAATTATTTCATTAAAAGATTTAATATATGTTTGGTATACTTTCAGTATATTTTGATATATTTCAATATATATGCAACGTATACGTTTGATATATTCTTAATATGCATTTAGTATATTTTTGGTATACTTATGGTTTATACGTGACATGTAAACTTGAAATATTTTTAGTATATAACTGGTACATTTTCAGTATATGTTTGGTATATAAGTGGTTTATTCTTTTATAATGAATGTCATTTATGTTTAATTACGCATTTATTTATTTTCCATAAATATACAATTTATATGAAGGATATCAATAGAAGATAGTACCTAGTGGTTGTATTAAGACTGTGTATGTACCAGTTCGTTAGACTTTAGAGTCAATATTATGAGAATCATTTGAGGTGATATTGATTATTGTGAATATTGAGAATTTAGTGCGTGAGTAGGGTGGTTGCTAGAGCTCGGTTGATCTAGTGTCTCGGGGCCAATCACACTAATAGTGAGACTGTTGGAGCTCGGTTGACTTAATATCTCGAGGTTAGTCTATTGTCCAAAAAATGGAATAAAAGAATTTCTTTGGAATTAAGTGAGCCTGTTTGGCTTGTGAGATATTTATTTAAGGTTGAGAGTACTTTTTGGGTTCTATTTGATCCTTCATTTAAATAAACATTTTTCTGTATTTATTATATATAAAAGTGGATTTTAGCATTTGTGTGAAGTGCCTGTATATATGTATATATATACTGATGATTGATTGCATATGACATTAGGAGGTGCATGAATATATATATTATAATAATTCACTCAGTGAGGTCTGACCCCCTCTCAACCATTTTTTTTCAAGAGAGTCTTCCTCGTCAGACTCTACTAGTAGTGTTTTACGCCGGTCTTCTTTAGCCCTGGCTAGACTATGTAATTTATTTATCTGAACTTTTAGTGTACTCTAGAAAACTGTAGTAGTAGTGTAATGTATCTATAGTATGATATTTTGGTTTTAAGACCTGTCTCTGAATATTGTATGAATATTTTTATTTTTTGAAATGACATTTGAGTATTTATTTCATATCGATTAAAATTTTAATTTTGGCATATTTTTATATTATTTATTGCATGTATTTTATTTTTAAGGCTTGCTATGAGTTCTGGATTCTAAAGAATTCCTATTCCCTAGTGCTAATCATGACTCTCGGTTTGGGTCGTGACAATATGGTACTTTGTTTTAAACACCCACGTCAACCCAATTGCATTTTTTCCTTCAAGTAAGTTCACTAACTCCTATGTCTTATTTTTGTTGATTGTAATTAACTCTTCCTTCATTGCTTTAACCCACTCCTCTTTTTCAACTACTTCATTAAAAAAAATTGGCTCAACAATAAACAAAGCTTGAGAGTTTACATATATCTCCCTCAAAGACCTAAACTTTATTAGAGGAGATTCTTCAAATCAATTATCTGAAGTATATAAGCTATTGGAATGTCTTTGTGAGCTGTTTGTTAGTGTTTGAAAATTCCAAGGAATCCAATGAGGCTACTACAAAGTCATTATCAGCTCTATTTACTTCTTTAAAATTTGGTAAATTTTGAGTTTCTTATGCTTCTTCATTATTGTGCTAATTTTAACTTGCTTCTTTATTAAAAACCATATTCTTGCTAATAAGTACTTTTCCATTCACAGGGTTATATAGTCTATATGCTTTGGATTATGCACAATAGCCAATAAATATGCATTTGATTGGCTTGTCATCAAATTTACTGTGAATTTTAGAACTGACCAAAGCATAAGAAATGTAACCAAAAATACATAAATGGCTTACCTAAGGGTTTGTCACCATTCTATGCTTCATAAGAGATCTTATTTGAAACTGCTCTTGTTGTTGATAAATTGAGAAGATAAATAGCAGTGGTTACCACTTCTGCCTAAAAATCATTTGGAAGGCCTTTGACTTTCATCATGCTCCTTGCCATTTCTACAACGATGTTGTTTTTACGCTGAGCAACACCATTTTACTGAGGTGTGTAAGGCACTATCAATTCCTTATGAATACTATTTTCTTTTCAAAACAAAGAAAATTGGTCAATAAAAAATCACCACCTCTGTGAGTTTGAAGCGTTTTTATTGGTGTGCCACTTTTGCTTATCAACATAAGCCTTAAACTTCTTAAAGTTTTCAAATATCTTAAACTTGAGTTGCTAAAAATATACCCAACTCATGCAGTTGTAATCATTAATAAAGTGTAAAAAATATAAATTACCACTAAAAGATTCAATCTTTATAGGAGCACACAAATCAGCATGTATCAATTTAAGTGTTTTAGATGCCCTCCAAGACTTCCTGGAAGGAAATGGAAGTTTTTCTTATTTTCCATATATGCACCCCTCATATAACTCAAGTGATTCAATTATAGGCAGCCCATGTACCATTTCTTTTTCACTCAACAATTTCAACTCTTTTAAATGTAAGTGCCCATACCTTAAGTGCCATAGTTTAGACTTACTATTTTCTTTAATAATTATAACATTATTTACTATAGCATTATTTTCCAATTTAGAAACTTCAAGTGGAAACAACTTATTTGCTACCATTTTAACTTTTACAACAATCTAATTTGGTTTTTTTTTATCTCTATTCACACATGAATCATCATCAAACAAAAGTGAAAATCCTTTACCCATGAGTTGCCCAACACTCATTAGATTTTATGACAAGCTAGGAATAAAGTAAACACTATATAAGAGATTTAAGTTACCATAACTATTTTTTATAGCCATAGTACCTTTACCATCTACTTTTACTTGATTTTCATCTCTAAGTGTTACTTTTGATTTGAATGCTACATTAAGTTCTTTGAAAAATGACTTTAAACTAGTCTTGTGATTAGAGCATCCGCTGTCCAAGAACTAAATGTTATTGAGGGCAATTGTATATTTCTTATAATCCATAAAAAGCTTGACTTCTTTTTCCTCCTTATGCTCAGCATAATTTGTTTGCTTTTCCTGTTTCCAATAATTAGCCTTTACATACCTAAATTTTTTGAAATAGTAACACTAAACTCCACTTTTGTTGCCTTATTTCCTTTCATTTTACTGTATATATTTAAATTGATTATCTCCTCATCCAATGTTGTGACCACCTTTGCCATGTGATCCTCCTCTACCACGTCCTGTACCTGCTACCTCTCTTTGGTCATTTTTCTAGTAGTGCATCTCCCCCTTTTATGGAAGGCTTTCTCTTCATTTTTCTCATTTGATATGCTTAGCCTTGCCTCATAAGATTGCAAAGACCCCATCATTTCATCAAATAATTATACAGCTAAGTTTTTAGATTGTTCAATAGCTGTAACTATATGATCAAACTTTGGTGTTAAAATCCTTAATATCTTTACAATAGTAGTGTGATATGAAAAATTTTCTCTCCATAGGACCTCATTTGATTAACAATGATAGCTACTCGAGGCAATAAATCTTACACTGATTCACCCTTATGCATTTGTAAGGTTTCAAACTCAAGACAAAGAGATTAAAGTTTTATTATGATTACCTTCAATCTACAGAGTCATCCAAGCTTCTTTAGCTATTTATGTGTAATAACCTGAATATTTTTAAATTAATTTATATAAATAAATATTGAGATTTGCAGTGCTATTAATTATTTTTATTTTATATTGTTATTGAATTTTATAGAACTTTAACTTAAATGTATTTTATATTATGGTGTTATGTGTATTTATTTAAAGTTATGTGTGTGTATGTGTATTAAATGGGTATGTATATAAACATATATTTATGTGATAGTTGATTATTTATTAAAGTGAGTGATTGAGTAATTTTGGTATTATTATTATTATTAGATAAAAGCTTATGTTAAGTCAAAATGCAGACCACCTATTTCTTTCTTCCTTTCTTCTTGTTTTTTTTTCTTTCTTCTTGCTTCCTCCCTATATTTCTTTTCCCACCTGGATCAGACCATCATCACCACCATTTTCACCACCATCAGCTTGTTCTTCCCCTTATTGTTGTCTAAACCGAAGCCATCACCATCCAGCCCTTCCTTCTCCTTCGCGTGAGGGACATCAGCACCTCCTTCCAGTCCTCTATCGCACGACACTAGCTCCTCTGCCTCCTGCAGCCACCGAAGACAATAGTAGCTCCAACTTCCGGTGACAACAACTCCTTCCTCTATTCTTGGCTCCCATTCTCGGTGGAGACAATAGTTTAGTTGTTAGTTGATTTACATGATTTAAGGTTGATTTTAATTTTTGGTTAATTAATATGATATATGTTTTTTTCCAGAATTTATTTTTTTTAATATTAGGGTAATTTTTGGGTTGATTCATGTGTATTTTAGTTTATCTATATTTTTTGTTATATAGTATATTTCTTGAAAAATTTTATTGATATTATTCTGAAATTTTTTTTTATTTATCTTTAGTTCATTTTAATTATGGGGGATATAAAAAAATTTATGTTAATTAATTTAGTATTTATGAAGTTTTGTATAATTAATTTTAGGTACTTTAAGTATTATATATATTTTGTTAATTTAATTGTTTTTTAATTTAGAAATTAATTATATTTATATAAATTATGAAATCTGTTAATTTGGATATTTAATATTTGATTAAATTTTATTTTGAGGTTAATATGTAATTTTGGTTTATATTAATTTTTTATATTAGTATGTGAAATATTAATTTTTGATTAATTTACATAGTTTAAATAAAAATTAAGTTTTATAAATGGAACTTATTTAAGAGAAAATATTTAATTGGCCCGAATTCTATTTTTATATATATTATTTCCGATTTACTAAATTTATGGTATATTTTAGTGATTTAGTTATAATTAATGTTGATTTAATGGTAAAGGCTTGAACTTTAATATTTATGGAAAATAAGTTGAACTTTATGGTTTAATTATGATTTTTAAAAAATGATTTTATTGTTTAGTTGTTGGTTATGGAGTCTGTATCTTGGTTGGGCATAAAGCGTAGTTTGGGGGTCCAACCATAGATATTGAACTATTGTGAAGTTTAGAAGTATGTTTGCTTATAGTATTGACTCTACTTCTGTAGAGGGATGTCTGTTTTACAAATGAGACTCTGTCAAATTTTTGATAGATTTCTCATAAAACGTGATATCAAGTTGATCCTAAATTTTGAATTCTAGGTTTGAGTCAAGTCTTCCTTAGAAATTCTAAAAGTTACGGTTATTATATTTTTTTTATAGTTGTTTTTATTTTTTGTCTTTTAGCAGCCCCTTCGATTGGTTCTACCAGTCGAAGTAAAACACAATGCAGTAGAGGAGTGCATCTATCTTGTAAGTTAATATTCAATTTGCATGTCGGATTTTCAAATTTAATACACAAATTTCTGATGAATTTAATTTTATGAGATTCAAGTAAGTATTCTTCAAATGGTATTGCATGACTTAAATAGTTGGTGTATTTTATTTTATTTATTGTAATTTTCCTTGTTTTATTTATCATCATTTATTTAAAAAAATAGTGGAACGGACTACCTTATGGGTTTCATCAGGACCGTGTGTACACGATAAAATATTAGGTTGCATTGATAATATTACTAGGGCCGAAGGTCTGGTGATGCTTTGCTCTCGGACACCACTAGAAATATGATATTTGGTTGGATTGATTTATACTGGGGCTAAAGGTCTGGCGATGTTTTGCTCTCAAACACCGCTAGTAAAGTTGAATTATATTTATTAAATCACTAGGGCCAATGGTCTAATGATTCTTTGCTCTCAGAAACCACTAGTAAAGTTGGATTATATTTATTAAATCACTAGGGCCAATGGTCTAGTGATTCTTTACTCTCAGACACCACCAGTGATATTGGATTAAGTGACGTGACTGCGGCTGTGCATCATGGTGATGCTTTGCTCTTGGGATCCGACAGTCTTAGATATAAGTGAGCTAGATGGTTGTTAGAATTGAGGACTAAGGTTCTACCTAGGTTTTATACTAAAGTTTTAAAAGTATATAAAAAAAAATTATTTCCTCCTTTTAAAAAAATGAATTTCTTATATGTATATTAAGTGATTTGAATAAAATTATAAATATGTTATATTTTCATAAAAGCCTATTTTAAAGAAGATTTTCAAACCGCATTCAGTTCTTTTATTAGCTTACTCAGTGAGGTCTGACTCCCCTCAACTTATTTTTTTAGGAGTTTGGGAGTCTTCTGTTAGACCTACCTATGCCGAGTAGCTTCCTCATCATCTATTTTATGTAGGTCTACATAGTTTGTGTTTGTAATAGTATTTGTATACCGCAGTAGAGAAATTGTATAACTGCATACTTTAATTTGGATATTATGTATTTGAGGTTTATGCAATGAGATATTCTTTTGTATAATTGATTATTATTATATTATGCATGATGATGGTATGATTTATTTAAATTGAGAAAAATCAGTTTGATAATTTACATCATAATTTAATTATTGTATTGTAAGGTTTAAAGGTGAAATGTTTTGTATTTTTTTCTTTTAAGGCTTACTACGAGTTTCGGTAGCTTTAAAATTTCTCATTTCCTAATGCCGATCACAGGCCCATGGGTTCGAGTCATGACAAAGTTGGAAGTAGAGCCCTGGCTAGTTTTTCATGCTTTTGATTGTCGATATCTGTCTTTTCTTGTGTTACTGTGGTACTTAGGTTATTAACTATCACTTGTTGATTTTTTATCCTTAGGATTCTGCATTTGAGTCTATGTTTTTATTTTGTTTTGAATTTGGGTTTTCGTGTCTTTTTCAGAATGAATCATGCTTGAAATGCCCTTATCAGACCTGTTCAGAGGGTGCAGCAGCTAGTATTGCAGATAAGCAGTATGAGTACTCAGTCAATAGGTTCTTCTCAGCAGAGCAAATAGTTCAGAGCACATCGAACTAGTAGGCGCCATTTTGCTCAGGATCGCAGGAGTAGTAAGGCTGCTAGATTTGGTGGTAGTGCCAGTAGCAGCAGTGGATAGAGCTGTGGACATGGCAATTCTGGGTCTAGAGTTAGTGCGTATGTCACGTTTGGGGGAATGCATCAGGGTCCTTGTCACTTAGTGCCAGGAGCATGTTTCAAATGTGGTCATTTTGGACACTTTGCTAGAGACTATATGAAATATGGATTCCAGCCATCCTTTGCTCAAGGATCTTCACCTTTGGTTGCCCAGCCTTTACAGTAAGTGCCTTAGTAGTATCAGGCACCCATGTACCCTCAGCAGTGACTGACTCAGTTTGTGAGTCAGTAGGGCCGAGGTAGAGGACATACTCAATTGTTCACCTCACAGCTGTCAGGATATGGTTAGGCTAGGGTCTTTACTTTGACTACTTAGGATGCACAGACATCTAATGCAGTGGTAGTAGGTATTATTCCAGTATGTTTTTTTGAGGCTAGAGTTTTATTTGACCCGGGCACTATGTATTCTTTTGTGTCTCCTTTGTTTGCTTCAAAAGTAGTTTATCTTCCTTCCAAGATGAGGTTTCCTTTGTTTATTTCGACTCCGCTTAATGATGAGTTAGAAACATGCATCTTCTTTCCATCTTATCCTGTGTTAGTTGAAGGTAGAGAGTTATTGGCAGACATGGTCCTTCTGGATATGATTGAATTTGATATGATTCTGGGAATGGATTGGTTGTCCCAGTATTATGCTTTTGTAGAGTATCGAGTGAAAGAAGTAATTTTCAGAATTCCAAGTAAATAGGAATTATGATTCAAAGGTAATGAGAGTCCCATACCTCATAACCTTATTTCTGCTATTACAGCTAGGAAGATGCTTAGCAGAGGGTGTCAAGGCTATCTAGTTGTAGTAAGGGATGTTCAAGCAAAAATAGGATTAGTAGAACGGTACTAGTGGTGCATGAATTCTCAGATGTTTTTCTAAAAGAGTTACTTGGATTGTTGCCGGATAGAGAGATAGAATTCTATATTGATATTTTGCCTGGTACAGATCTTATCTCTATGCCACCTTATAGGATAGCACCTGCAGAGCTAAAGGAACAATTGCAAGAATTATTAGATAAGGGGTTTATTTGGCTTAGCACATCTCCTTGGGGTGCTCTAATTCTTTTTATGAAGAAGACGGATAGTAGTCTTTGACTCTATATTGACTATAAATAATTAAATAAGGTTACCATCAAGAGCAAGTATCCACTCCCCAGGATTAATGATTTATTTAATCAGTTGCAAGGAGCTTGGTATTTCTCCAAGATCGACTTGAGATCTGGGTATCATCAGTTGAGGATTAGAAGTGAGGATGTAACCAAGTTAGCATTTTGGACTAGGTATGACCACTATGAATTCCTAGTGATGTCCTTTGGGTTGACTAATGCCCCCAACAACCTTTATAGACTTGATGAATAGGGTGTTTAAGCCATTCTTGGACCAATTTGTGATTGTGTTTATTGATGACATTTTGGTCTATTCCAAGAATAAGGCAGAGCATGCGATGCATTTAAGATTGGTGCTACAGACTTTGAGAGAGCACCAGATGCATGCCAAGTTTTCAAAATGTGAATTTTGGTTAGACCAAGTGGCATTCTTAGGCTATATGGTATCCAAATATAGCATTCAGCTAGATCCCAAGAAGATAGAGGCAATCACCAACTGGCCAAGACCTACAATGGTTACAGAAGTGAGAAGTTTTTTACGTTTAGCAGGTTATTATAGGAGATTTGTGAAAGATTTCCCCAAGATTGCTACTCTTTTGACCAGACTGACCCAGAAGAATGTTAAGTTCGTGTGGACAAATAGATGTGAGGAGCATTTTCAGTTGCTTAAAGATTTGTTGACTTCGGCTCCAGTGCTGATATTGCCTTCTAATGGTAATGGATACACGGTGTATTGTGATGCTTTTCGAGTAGGATTAGGCTATATGCTAATGCAGAATGGTAGAGTGGTTGCTTATACTTCAAGGCAGTTAAAGAAGCACAAGTAGAATTATCCTACTCATGATTTAGAGATGGCAACAGTTGTATTTTCACTGAAGATTTTGAGGCATTACTTATATGGTGTCACTTATAAAATATACACCAACCACAAGAGCTTGAAGTATATCTTCGAGCAAAGGGATTTGAACTTAAGGTAGAGAAGATAGATGGAACTTTAGAAGGATTATGATTGTTCGATTCTTTATGATCCAGGCAAGGCAAATGTAGTAGCAGATGCGTTAAGTAGAAAATCATCAGGTAGTCTTGCCCATATCAGTATTGAAAGGAGGCCGATTATTCAAAAGATGCATGAGCTGATTGATTAGGGTTTACAGTGAAAAGTGACTAAAAAATGTCTTTTAGCTTAGTTCAGAGTACAATCAATGTACATGGATAGAGTTAAAGCAACTCAAGGAAGGGACCTACAACTACGGAGAATCATATTTGAGGAACAACAAGGTCACTCCAGAGAGTTTGTGATTAATAATGAAGGTGTTCTAAGCTTGGGTACTCAATTGTGTGTGCTAGACGTTGATGATCTGAGGAAAGATATCTTGGAAGAGGCACATTTTTCTGCTTACAATATTCATCCAGGTTCCACCAAGGTGTATCATAATTTAAATGATACATGATGGTGGAATAGGATGAAGAACGATTATCCAGGTGTCTCACATGTAAGTAGGTGAAGCTAGAGCATCAGAGGCTCTCAACATTATTATAGCCCATGCCTATCCTAGTGTGGAAGTGGGAAATGATTGTCATGGATTTTGTGACTTGTTTTCCTCGGACGACAGTTGGATTTGATGTAATTTAGGTGACAGTTGATAGGTTAACCAAGTTAGTTCACTTTCTGCCAATAAAGAAGACATAATCCACTAACAAGTTGGCACAGTTGTATGTCAGAAAAATTATTTATCTTCATGGAGTTCCAATGAGCATAATATCTAATAGAGGAGCCACTTTTACATCAGTTTTCTGGCAAGAGTTACATAAAGCCTTGGATACAAGGTTAAAATTCAGTACAGTATTCCATCCTCAAATTGATGGTTAGTCAGAAAGGACCATTCAAAATTTAGAGGATATGATTAGAATGTGTGTGATGGATTTTGGAGGTCAATGGGATAACCACTTGCCACTGATTGAATTTGCATATAACAATAGTTATCATGCAAGTATTGAAATGGCTCCGTATGAAGCATTGTATGGTAAGAAGTGCATATCACCTTTGTGTTGAAAAATTGATGAGAGACAGCTGACATGTCCAGAGTTAGTATAAATTACTTTAGAGAAGCTCCCTATCATTCAGTAGAGGTTGAGGATAACTTTCAGTAGACAAAAGAGTTATATTGATCCTAGAAGGAAAGATGTTTCCTTTCTAGTTGGAGATATGGTGTTTATGAAGGTATCTCCAATGAAAGGAGTCATGGGGTTTAATAAAAAGGGTAAGTTGGCTCCTATATACATTGGACCTTTCGAGATACGATCATGAGTTAGAGAAGCGGCCTATAGGATAGTGTTACCACCTGAATTATCTTGAATCCATCCAGTGTTCCATGTGAGTATGTTGAGAAAATATGTTCTTGATCCTTCTCACGAACTTCAGCCTTAAGTAGTGGAGCTCAGCGAAGATCTATCTTACGAGGAGTATCTAGTGGCGATTATGGATCACCAGGTTCGTCATCTTCACTCCAAGGGACTTTTGATGGTAAAGGTACTGTGGAGTAACCACACAGTAGAAAACTATACGTGGGAGACATAATCTGAGATACAAGCCACTTATCCTTATCTTTTTCATCATAAACCTTATATTTCCTTGCTTTTCTTTGAAATTCGAGGATGAATTTCTGTAAAAGGGGAAGACTGTAACAACCTAAATATTTTAAAATTAATTTATATAAATAAATATTGAGATTTGCAGTGTTATTAATTATTTTTATCTTATATTTTTATTATTTTATTTTATTGAATTGTTATATCTAATTATCAAATTATCAAATTTATTTTGGGACACTAGTATGTACTATATTATTATTTGAATTTTATAGAACTTTAACTTAAATGTATTTTATATCATATAATGTTATGTGTATTTATTTAAAGTTATGTCTGTATATGTGTATTATATGGGTATGTATATATACATATATTTATGTGATAGTTGATTATTTATTAAAGTGTGTGGTTGAGTAATTTTTGGCATCATCATCATCATCATCATGTTGTTGTTGTTGTTGTTAATAATAATAATAATAATAATAATAATAATAATAATAATAATAATAATAATAATAATAATAATAGATATTATTATTATTATTATTATTATTATTATTATTATTATTATTATTATTATTCTTTTCTTCCTTTCAAAATGCAGACCACCTATTTCTTTCTTCCCTTCTTCCTGTTTTTTTTCTTTCTTCTTGCTTCCTCCCTATGTTTCTCTTCCCACCTGGATCAAACCATCATCACGACCATTTTCACCACCATCAGAATGCTTCCCCTTCTTGTTGTCTGAACTGAATCCATCACCATCCAGCCTTTCCTTCTCCTTCGCGCGAGGGACAACAGCACCTCCTTCTAGTCCTCTATCACACGACACGAGCTCCTCTGCCTCCTGTAGCCATCGAAAACAGTAGCAGCTCCAGCTTCCGGTGACAACAACTCCTTCTTCCTCTATTCATGGCTCCCATTCTCGGTGGAGACAATAGGTTAGTTGTTAGTTAAAGTTTCTTAGTTGATCTAGGTTGATTATTAGTTGATTTTGTTAGTTAATTGAGTGATTCACATGATTTAAGGTTGATTTTAATTTTTGGTTAATTAATATGACATTTGTTTATTTTTCTAGAATTTTTTTTTAATATTAGGGTAATTTTTAGGTTGATTCATGTGTATTCTAGTTGATCTATATTTTTGGTTATATAGTATATTTCTTGTAAAATTTTATTGGTATTATTTTGATTTTTTTTATTTATCTTTAGTTCATTTTAATTATGCGGATATAGAAACAAGTATGTTAATTAATTTAGTATTTATGAAGTTTTGTATAATTAATTTTAGGTACTTTAAGTATTATGTATATTTTGTTAATTTAGTTTTTTTTTTTAATTCAGAACTTAATTATATTTATATAAATTATGAAATTGGTTCATTTGAATATTTAATATTTGATTACATTTTATTTTGAGGTTAATATGTAATTTTGGTTTTATATTAATTTTTTATATTAGTATGTGAAATATTAATTTTTGATGTATTTACATAGTTTAAATATAAATTAATTTTTATATATGGAACTTATTCAAGAGAAAATATTTAATCGGCCCGAATTATATTTTTATATATATTATTTCCGATTTACTAAACTTATGGTATATTTTAGTGATTTAGTTATAATTAACGTTGATTTAATAGTAAAGGCTTGAATTTTAATATTTATGGAAAATAAATTGAACTTCATGATTTAATTATGATTTAAAAAAAAATGATTTTATTGTTTAGTTGTTGGTTGTGGAGTCTGGATCTCGTTGGGCATAAAGCGCAGTTTGGGGGTCCAACCATAGATATTGAGTTATTATGACGTTTAGAAGTGTATTTGCTTGCAGGATTGACTCTACTTCTGTAGAGGGATGTCCGTTTTACAAAGGAGACTCTGCTGAATTTTTGGTAAATTTATTTTAAAATATGACATCGGGTCGATCCTAAATTTTGAATTCTAGGTTCGAGTCGAGTCTTCTTTAGAAATTCTAGAAGTTAGGGTTTCTATATTTTTTTATAGTCATTTTTATTTTTTGTCTTTTAGTCATTCATCCGGTTGCATCTACCAGTCGAGGTCAGACACAATGTAGCAGAGGAGCGCATCCATCTTGTAAGTGAATATTCGATTTGCATGTCGAGTTTTCAAATTTAATACACAAATTTCTAATGAATTTAATTTTATGAGATTCAAATCATTATTCTTCAAATGGTATTGTATGACTTAATTTATAGTTGGTTTATTTTATTTTATTTATTCTAATTTTTCTTATTTTATTTATCTTCATTTATTTTAAAAAAACTATGGTAGAATGGGATACCTGATGGGTTTCATCAGGACTATGTGCACACCGATAAAATATTGGGTTGTATTGATTATATTATTGGGCCCGAAGGTCTGGTGATACTTTCCTATCAGACACCGCTAGTAATATGATATTTGGTTAAATTGATTTATACTAGAGCCGAAGGTCTGATGATGCTTTGCTCTCGGACACTACCAGTAAAGTTGGATTATATTTATTAAATCACTAGGGCGGCGGATGGTCTGGTGATGCTTTGCTCTCGGATACTGCTAGTGATATTGGATTAAGTGGCATGACTACGGCTGTGCATCATGGTGATGCTTTGCTCTCGGGATCCAGTAGTCTTGGATATAAGTGAGTCGAATGGTTGTTAGAATTGAGGACTAGGGTTCTACCTTGTTTTTATACTAATGTTTTAAAAGTATTAAAAAAAATTATTTCCTCCTTTTGAAACATGAATTTCTTATATGTATATCAAGTGATTTGAATAACATTATAAATATACTATATTTTCATAAAACCTATTTTAAAGAAGATTTTCAAACTATATTTATTTCTTTATTAGCTTACTCAGTGAGGTCTGACTCCCTTTAACTTATTTTTTTCATGAGTTTGGGATTCTTCTATTAAACCTACTTTCCTACACCGAGTACCTTCCTCACCGGCTATTTTATGTAGGTCTATATAGTTTTTGTTTATAATAGTATATGTGTACCGTGGTAGAGAAATTTTATAACTGCATACTTTAATTTGGATATTATGTATTTAAGATTTATGCACTGAGATATTATTTTTTATAACTGATTATTATTATATTATGCATCATGATGATATGATTTATTTAAATTGAGAAAAATCAGTTTGGTAATGTGCATCATAATTTAATTATTACATTGTAAGGTTTAAAAGTGAAATGTTCCGCATTTTTCTTTTAAGGCTTACTAGGGATTTCGATAGCTTTAAGCTTTCCCATTCCCTAGTGCCAGTCATGAGCCCTTTCAGGTCGTGACAGTATGCTACTGTAATTTTTGAGAAAATCGACTCATGGACTGCTTGTTGGATGAAGAATAATGCCTTGGAGTCCATTTTCTTATTCTCTTTCAGTCTAACTTTATTGTTTGGATCAGGATATCCATTCTTAACTAAGTCCTCTTGAGAGCTGAACAAAGTCCTCATCTTGATGCTCCAGAATTCATAGCACTCTCCTTTGAAGATGGGAATCGCTAGTTAAGAAACACTCATTGCATTGCTATTAGTTACCATCACTTGTATGCCCAGTTATAAAGGAACTAAGCTCTAATACCATAATTGTTGGAATTCTGAAAATAAGTATGAAGAATTGTAGCAAAAATAAAGAATAGCAGTAAACTAAAAAATGTAGAATTGTATTAGAAACAACAAAGACATAATCTATAAAGAAATCAAAGTGATGTTCTACTAATTTATTCACGAACTGCTGGTGCCTTTTTATAGGCTTATAATAAACTGAAAAAGCTAAAAACTCACAACAAACAATCAGATTTTATTGCCACTAACTATTACTAATTGAAATAGAAATTTAAGGAGTAAAAGATCGACACTTATTTGACTAAATCAAACACACATTATTTTGAATCAACTTCAACAAGAATATTAACCTACAACTTAAGGTCACCCTGTGAGTGTGCTTATCCCTCCAACAACTACGGGGTGTATTACCCCTAATTGTTTAGGGCTTGGTTCGGACCCACTGAAGGTAGCCTTTACAAGATACTGATAACATCATCATAACCGTCGTTGTGCATCCATATGCTGATAAATGTTGTGGTTCAGCAGGCAAAAGCAAGTGGATGATGTCAAACACAGTGCTAGTGAATTCCTTGAAATAAAATCAAAAGGAATAACATGTACAACTTGAATAGGGACTTATCAAATCCAAAGTCATGTTATTTTTTTGGTTGAAAAGCTATAAGACTAACAGATAATATGCTTACTTTACCCTAGGAAGGTGGAAAATTCACCAATCCTATAGCCTGCTACTTTGCTCAAGATCCTTCTTTAATGAAGGAATAAAGCTTTTTGAATTAAAGGGATTAATTGAGAATCAAATCTGGGAAACTTTGAAGAATGCTAATCTTGGCATGGTTGGTGTTTGTGGGATGGACGATATAGGTAAAATGAAAAAGGTTAAGAAGCTTGTCAAAAGAGGTCAATGTGAGAAATTGTTTGATGAGATTGGGATTTGGCGATGAGGTTGATGTTGATGCTAGTACTAGTTGGTGGTTTTGATGAGGATGGTGCTACTAGTTAATGGTAATGATGGAGGTAGTTTAAAATTAAGGTTTTGATTTTATTCTCTTCTAAAACAATAATAATGAGAAAGGAAGAGGAGGAGGATGTGGTGGTGGAGGCATTGTTGTTCATTAATTTTTTTTTTTCACTTTCAATAAAGAATTAAAAAAAATTGAAAGCTGCTTTTGTCTTTGTTTGTTGTTTTTGTTTTTGTTTATCTAATGCACCTAATATCCGGTATTTCATAGGATCCCGACTCAGACTAGACTCTAAGAGAGACAAAGATCTCCCCACTAACACTTCTCCATATGTTAGATCTCGAACTCAAGACCCCAATTTAAGCGGCATCAGATCCTAGCCATCTGACCTAACGCTAATGGGTCTTTGTTTGTTGTCTTTGTAAGATTGTTTGAACTGTGTTCGATGTTGTGTTTAAATGAAGCCCAATTTTTCATTTAATAAGAAAAGTTTTCAAAAATAACTAAAAAAAAAAAAGCAAATGTTTTCAAAAATACTGTTGACTTTTTCCTTTACAAAAATATTACTTTCGAGTTTTTTTTTTTTTTTTTTTAAATGGATGCAGACATTTACACTTCCTTTGGAGTTTCTAGCTCTCCCATAGATCTCACAACATATTTATTAACCTTATTTTATGTTGATTCATCTATTTATTTAACTAAATGTCACTTTTATCCTCATATTCAAAGACAAAGCATTTAAGTAATTTTTTTTAAAGAAAAGAGTTTCTAATAACAAAATGAAGCCTAAATTTAATTAATAAAATATTAATATATATATCCAGAGAATCAGATGACATAAATTATTAATGTTATTTGAAAAAAAAATATTAATGTTAAATTGGCAAAAAATATAATAATGGTACACTACATTTAATTGGAAAAAAATGTATTTAATATTTAATTATATATTTTATATTATATTGTTTATAAATATTTATTATATATATATATATATATATATATATATATATATATATATATTATAATTATATTATATATATTTATTATGTATATTATATTAAAAATTTTGTATTATATTATGCCAAACTACCATGCATAAGTAGTTATCCAGTTAAATTCGACCAAAAAAAAAAAGTTCTATAGTAAATAGGGCACTATGATGATAACTCAGTTGAACTCATGTTGTGCCCTCTCAGTCCCACTAGAGGCTTGATTTGGAATTGGCACATTACTAAGATCGCCATCTAAACTCATTTGCTGCACTTCAACAGATGTTAATGATATGTCTTTACTCTGATTTGGGTCATATATGATTGCATGCTTCTGTAGAACTATTTATGCATGGCAGTTTTGCAATATATATATATATATAGTGTACCATTAATTTTTTTTTTTTTTACCAATGTAACATTAATAATTTATATCATCTGATTCTCCAAATATGTATATTAATATTTAATTAATTAAATATGTACTTCATTTTGTTATTAGAAACTCTCTTCTTTAAAAAAAAAATTTCTTAAATGCCTTTGTCTTTTAATATGAGGGTAAAAGTGACATTTAATTAAATGAGTAGATGAGTTAGCATAAATAAAGATGTTGTAGGATTGAGTGATGTGCTAGAAACTATAAAGGGGGTGTAACTAGCTGCATCCAAAAAAATACAGTCTTACTTCTTTTTTGTTTTCTTCTCATCTATTTTCCTTTTATTTTTCTTTATATGCAAATCTTTTGTATTTTCTTCTTCTCCTCTCTTTTAATTTTTTCTTTTAATCATGTTATCTTACGTATTTTCTTTTTCTTCTCCTCTATTTTTCTTTTTTTCTTTATCTGCAGATTTTTTATTTTTTTCTTCTTCCTCTCTTTTTACATTTTTTCCATTACTTATATTATCTTATTTCTTATTCTTCTTCTCATCCTCTCTTTTCCTTTTTCTCTTTTTCTATAAATCTTTCATTTTGTTGAATTTTTTAATCATATTATCTTAATAACTCTACTTCTTTTTAAAGCTCATTAGTACAATAAAGTGAAATATGCACACATATACATATTATTTTATTATATTTTGTTAACCGTTAACTAGGAATTATAAGAACTTTTTTTTAATTGCTTGCCTTCTTTCTCTTTCTTTCCATCTGTAAAAAAAAAAAGGCTTTTGTAAAGAGGAAGTTGAAGACATTTTGACATTATTACCTTCAACCAATTTTTTCAACCAAAACAACAAAAAAAAAAAAAAAAAAACCTCATAAAACTAAAAATGAACCAACCAAAACAGCTAAGAACAATTGCTTGAACAATAAAAAAAACAAAACAAAAAATCACAAAAACAATCTCATAAAACTGGAAATGAATAAATCAAAACAACTACATAAAACAACGACAAATTATAAATATAAAATAAGATTAATAATTTGGACTAAATTAAACATTTTGCAAAAGTTAAAGGATTTTTTTGTAAAAAGATAATTCAAAAAGCAGAAATGTCGTTTTTTGCCACAGTGTTCAAACAAATTTCTTCGAACACTCTAGTGAAATGGGAAATTGGCACAGGAAATGGAGTGTGATTGGAGGTGAAAGTAATATCATAATATCTTTTTTATTAATGGTTTTTTTATCATAATATTTTATTTTAAGAATATAATATTTTAATTTGAAAACAATGGGTTTATTATATTTTTTATTTTAACACTAATTTGTTTAGTTATTTTTAAAATTTAAAATTATTTTAAAAAAATTTTATTTTAAAATTTAAAACTATTTAAAAATGTATATAAATTTATGTTTTTAATTTAAAATATTAAAAATTAAAATAAGTAAATTTATTTTTTATGGGTAAAAAAATTTAAAAGTCATATAAGTATTAAAAAGTAAAAATTGTATAAATGTTAAAAATAGAAAACTTTAGGAACCAAAAGGAAATAAATTGTATTAAAAAAATTGACAGAAAAGTTTAAAACTTGAAATCTGTAAAGTTTGAGAGTTTATATATATAAAATGAAACTTTAGAGAGTTAAAGCTAAAAAACTGATAACTTTAGGGGACTCAATATGGATTTTGCCAACAAATGAATGGATAAGAAGTATATGGCCATTAATACATAAGCTTTGTTTCTCAATTCATATGCTTTACAGCTATGGCACTCACTGTTAACAGTATCAAAATTTTACCCTTAATTATAAAATGGTATTAATACTTTAATTTATATCTTTTCAGTTGCTAAACTTCAATTTTAGTTTCACATGAATGTATAATATAACAATTCAGTCAATTTTAATGATATGCCAATCAAAGTTACCACGTTTTATGCTACACAGAAGTTATGTTAGTGTAACTCAATTATTTTTTTAACAAAAAAAAAATGTTAAAATTACTTAATTAGTCCTTTTATTAAAAAAAGTTGCAAAAAAAAAGAAGAAAAAAAGTTGAGTTGCATTGACGTAGTTTCTAATGTGGCATTGCGACGTCATTAAAATTGACTTGATTGTAGTGGGTGACTTCATGTGAAAATAAAATTGAAGTTTAGGAACTGAAAAGATATGAATTAAAGTAATAGTACCATTTAGTAATCATGGGCAAAGTTTCGGTACCTTTCAGAAGTTACCCTCAATAGTTAGGTATCTAACATTTTCACTTCATACTTTAATTTTTTGTTCAATGTTTTACTACCTGTAACTATTGTCTTTTATTATTGTCCATTGATGTGTGTTTTCGTGCAGTTTCCATTGGCGAATTAGGCCAGCAAGATGGAGAACGAAAATTCTGATACTGCTTCAGTTGCCTTGATCGTTGGTGTCACGGGGATGGTAGGATTAAGCTTGGCAGAAGCCCTAAAGAAACCAAATAATAACAATATCTCGGGTGTATGGAAAGTGTGTGGAATAGCTAGGAGGCCATTACCAGACTGGTACCCTTCTTCTTTGGTTGATCATTTTATATCTGTGGATGCTTTAGATCACAACAGTACGGTCAAAAAACTCTCACCCATAGCAATTGAAGTCACTCATGTCTTCTGGGTTGCACTCCAAGTTCATGCAAGTGAAGAAGTTAATGTTACCATGAACTCATTAATGCTAGCCAATGTTCTAGATGTGCTTAAATCTGCATCTCCGTCAAGGCTGCAGCATGTAACCTTGAAAACAGGCACACAACATTACATGGGTCCAATTCATGGTCCTGAATTAGCTAACCATCTTGTTCATCACGAGCCACCATTCAAGGAGGAGTTTCCCAGGCTACCGTACCCCAATTTTTATTATGCTTTAGAAGATCTACTATCATCATACTGCTTGCCATCAAATATTACATACTCGGTGCATCGCGCTACTATAATCATTGGTGCATCTTCAGTAAGTACTTACAACACCTTGCTCACTTTATCTGTGTATGCAACTATTTGTCGATATAAAGGTTTACCCTTTAAATATGCTGGCACCAAGTACACATGGGAGCATTTTTGTGACATGGCGGATGCAGGAGTACTAGCTGAGCAACATATCTGGGCAGCAGTCACAGAAAAGGCTAAGAACCAAGCTTTTAATTGCAGCAATGGTGATGTTTTCACCTGGAAGAGTTTATGGAAGGTGTTGTGTGCGATTTTTGGCGTCAAATTTGTGGAGTTTGATGAAAACGACAAGTTTGATTGGGCTGAAATCATGAGAAATAACGAAAATGTGTGGGATGAGATTGTTGAAAAATATGGACTTTTTAAGACAAAGATGGAGGATATCACTTGTTTTGAGGCACTTAATACAGTATTGCATTTTCGGATGCAACATCTTTGTAGCATGAATAAAAGTCGTGAAATGGGGTTTTTTGGATTTTCTGATACATTCAAGAGTGTTCGAGTATGGATTCAGAGATTAAAGGCCATGAACATCATTCCATGAAATTGTTAATGGGTGGATCTGCTTTCTTTTTCTTCTTCTTCTCATTTGATATGTATAAGTTTTGAATAAAGTGAGTATACAGTTGTGTTGCTAATGTAGCTTCTATCTGCAAATTAATTGCACAATATCAGAAATCAAGTGACTTATTTAATTTCCCTGAACAAGAAACTAATTATCTATTAGCATAAAATTGGAAAATTTCAGCGCTCTTTCTTGGAATACAAAGAGTTCTTTTTAATCTTACACACTTAATACATTTCTAACCATAGGAAATATTATGCATAACTAGTTTAAGTTTGCGCCAAAAGTTCCACGCGCACACACGCAAAAGAAAAAAAAAAAAAAAAAAACTAGTTTATATCAGCAGAATCTGTATCATCACTTGGTTGATGCTCTGGACCTGTTAATCTTATCGGGTTTCTGCTTGTTCTGACACCCACTTCTGGAATCTCCTGTGGTGAAAGAAAAGGCCTTGGAGGCAATTCCAGGCATCCAATATCTCCTTCAAGCATCTGTATGACTTTGTGCATTGAAGGGCGATCACAGGGCCTGAACTGTATGCACCATAATGCTACTATTATCATCTTCTTCATGTTCTTCTTCTCTTCCCCTGTTGCATTTCCAAATTCTATATCAATTCCGTTATTCAATTGTTCGTGCACCCAAGTAGGGAAGTAAATCTGGCTCGAATGCTCAATAAAAGCATCCAAATTCTTCCTTCTGCCTACCATTTCCATCAGTAACATTCCAAAACTGTAGACATCCGCTTTGTAAGAAATGCCTCCAATGTTTTTGTAGAACAATTCTGGAGCCATATAACCCATAGTCCCTCTTGCTGCTGTAAGCGACACAATGCTGTGATCTGTGGGATATAATTTTGCAAGCCCAAAATCCGAAACTTTTGGAGCAAAATTTTCATCAAGAAGAATGTTGTGAGGCTTAATGTCAAAATGTAAAATTTGCATATCACAACCTCGATGTAGATACTCGATGCCACGAGCCACTCCAACGGAGATTTCAAACATTTTCTCATTGCTAATCGCAGCACAACCTTGTTGAGAAAATATATGCTTATCAAGAGATCCATTAGGCATAAACTCATAGACAAGAGCACGTTTCGATCCTTCGACGCAAAACCCAATTAGCTGAACAACATTAACGTGGTGGATTCTTCCAATGCTGCTAACTTCATTGATGAATTCTTGTCCATTAGCTTTGGTCTTGCCTAGCATCTTTACTGCTGCAAAACGACCACTTCGAAGCTTTCCTTTATATACTAAGCCATAACCGCCCTCTCCCAACTTATCTTTGAACCCTTTCGTTATCTTCTTGATATTTGAATAAGAGTACCGAACTGGCATGAAATCATTATGATTTTGCAAGAATTCTTCGATGTTATTGTACATGGATAAATGTCTCCTCCGCCATTTTGAGATCAGAAAGAATGTTATGCATGGAGCTCCACAAGTGAATACTGGAACATGATATACCACTGCATACAAGATCATATAGGGGAAATTATTTTGTAGGCTTAATAAATCTGGCAGATTCTGAACTTTAACATTTTTTGTCAGGGTACTTCTTTTAACTTACAAATTGACCATTTTGAAACATTAACTTGTTAAAAATATGACTTATAAATACTCTTTAATTGGTTTAGATTTTTAAATAGTTTCATTTTAATTTGGAACAAAAATATTAATTAGAAATTTCAGAAGACGTTGAAAAATGTTAATAAGTTTTATTTTTATTAAATTAAGATATTAATTACAGAGTTTTTTTTTTTAAATTATGGAAGGAGAAAATAAAAATCGAATGAAACTCATGCGGTAGTTTAAAGAGTTAGTTTATATATTAAGGAACCAAACTTTAAAAAAAAAACGTTTAAGTTCAGAAATAGCTCATGCGGTAGTCCTTATTATACAATACAAATGGCTGGTAATGGATGTTGCATATAAGAAAACTCAACGACAAAAAGGTAGATGATTGCTTACCGAATATAGAGAATGGAAAGCTGAGGAAAGACAGAAGATAGCTGAGGGACAATGGAAGCGCTCGAAACACGTAAGTGCTTTGAAAATAGAAGATATTGCTTAGCACAATGATCATATCACGCAGCAGAAAAATTAGATAGATGAACCAAGCTGCAAGAAGAATGAACAAAGTTGTGAATTGTTATTTAAAAGGTAAAAATTAAGGTAGTTAAATAAATTTTCCCGTAAAAAGGGAAAAACTCATGAGCAAAATAGCGATTTAATAACTATTTTTTTAAGGGTGTATCATCTCCTGAGAAAGACTGAAATATAAAATTTAAATTTTACCTTATTAATTTATAAAATTTATTTTTAATCTAATTTAAAAAGGGAAGAATTATACATTTTATGTAATCCATCACTACTTAAATTGTTTAACTTTTTTATTAATAAATAAATGAGTGAAATTCATTAATTATGTGTTTTTTAAACTGCATTATCTTCTATTTTTATTTGTTTTCTTTTATTTCTTTGTATCTAATAATACAGATATTCAATCTTTTTTTTTTCTTTTCTATTGAAATTTTAAATATTTTTTCATGGACTTTTTAATCCCTTTTGGTGGTTATTTTTTGTAAACTTTATAATTGTCTCAATTGTAAAATTTCTATTGATACTTTTACAGTTAAACTCAACTAAAGACTATATTATTGTCGGAAATAGTAAATTTCACTATCGGTGAGAATAAACATCGTTTATATGAGGAGTTTAAATATAAAATTTTCAAAATAATAAGTATGTATTTTCACATCAAAAGATATTAACAACGGATGTGAGAATTAGGACAAAATGTTAAGAGTATTTTTATACCTTTTCTCAAAACTTATATAGTATTTCAAAATCACAAATTCTAATTGAACAACTAATTCAAATGATGAAATCTTAAAAAAGAAATAATAACTCAACATGTTGTGTAATGATTTAAAAATTTATATTTTATAATTTTTAAATTAGATTAGAAATATTTTAATAAAATATTGCCACTATCGACACTGTATATCTCATTGGTAGCGGCATACAGCTTATATTATTTCGTATAGTTATTAGTGGCTCCCTCCATCTGAAGGTACTATTCACCATTAGTGCAAGTGGCGAAGGAAGACTGAGGTCAAGTCTTCCGGCCATTAAATATAGGTTTTTTTTTCTTTGTTAAATTTTAATGAAAAATATCACTCATGAATTTGTGTGGCATATAATTCATACTGATTATTTTAGAAATAGCCAGTGGTATGAAAATAATAAAGTAAATGGCTTATTATTCTTCAGACAATTCTATAATTATTCAGGTGATTTTTATGATTATTTTGTTATATTATAATAAAATAACTTATTTAATTTAGCAAAATTTATAAAAAAAATAAATATAAGATATGATATAAAGCTTAAAATTTACCATCATTAATTTTACTTAATTCAAAAGATTAAACTACATTCTAGTGATTTCGTATTTGAAGAAAGTGTTTGATTTCAAATCGAAGTGAGTATAGTTTGTTTAAATGAAAATTTTGTAAAATTTATTTTTAATTTTAACTTTTCAATTTTGTAAAATTGTTTAATGTTAATGTATTTGATTCAATTAAATTTAAAATTAATTTATAAATAAATTCTATTTAAAAATAAAATAAATTTTTTAATGAAATTGAAACAGGGTGAAATCTCTCCGTAAATTGAACAAATTAAAAAAAAAATTAAGCTATGCCTAAAATAATGTATTTTGATATCCATCAGCATGACAAAGCTAGAAGAAGAAAATAAGCACCTGAGAAAGAATGATGACCACAATAGACTATCAATTTATCCCAATCAAGCTTGCAGTGATTTCCTCTTGAAAAATCACAACAACTCTGAATCCATGTAAGCTCAACTCCATACACCATGCTGTCATGAACAGTCACATAAGAAATGTTCTCGAAATCTGTTTGTACCAAAGAAGACACACCGCTCATCACCTCTATTCTACAAGAATCCACCAGATCCCCCACATAAACAAATCCAACTACGACATAAAAGAACCTCTCCAAGTGAAAAAGTGAAGTGTTAGTGATGCAAGGGTAAGCATCCACATAAAGAGAAGAGTTCACTTGTGTTGCACAGCTTATGAAAATTAAGCTGTAGTAATTTTCGTATGATATATAATATGGGCTTGCATCTGTAAAATTATACCGAGATAAGGAATGGTGGGGGATGGAGGAACAGTTGTTTTTTCGAACATCAGCGTCTACTATTCGGATCGTGAAGTTCTTGTAGTTGATTGCCTGAACATAGTATTTGGTTGAGTTTAAGTGTAATGTTGTGAGGTTGTTTTCGCAGCTAAGTTCATAGCCATTTTGGCCACAGTTTTGAGGATCGGTCTGCAACCGAAAAGGGTATGTGATGTTGTGGATGTTGCCGCAAGAAGAAGGGATGCAACGGGGATGGTTGCTGGTTCTTTTAGCATAACAGGGATGGAGGGCTATGAGGGTTACTAGCAATACAAGGGATGAGTATCTAGCAGCAAAGAGGATACTTGCACCTGACATTGAGAGGAGGAGACAGCACACAGCATTGGAGTTCAACTACGATCTCAAATATTATTAAGGCTCGAGTCAAGTCGTCTCTATTTTTTTTCTTCTTATTAATCTTCTTTTTTTAAAAAAAAAAAAAAAAAAAATCTAGCCTATTAAGTGCATTGCATTCAATGAATATATTTAAAAAAAAAATTCATACTTTGGTAAATTTTTATATGTAAATGTTTTTTAAGATAAATTAAAATATGTAATTTTTGCCTTCAATAATTTCAAATATATCACATTAACACCTTAGAATTGCTGATGTGACACTAATATGTCATTCTCTTATAATTTATATGAGGCTAACATAGTAATGATGTGAAGCTATTAACTTAACATTAATTTTAACAATGTTAAGTCAATATATCTAACATTATTAATGGTAAAAAATATGTTTTAATTTGTGAACAGAACAAGTAGAAAAAGATGTGGATATAATATTAAGGAGTGCAAGTATCTAATTCCCACTCCCCCTCTCCCCCTTGTGGAGAGTAGCATTTCCATAATTATTGAACCCAACTTGGAGAGTAGCATTTCCTCACTTATTGAACCCAACACCATTACAAAATGTCACATGGAGGAGAATTCCATAACATACACTAGAAAAAAGGAAAGTAGCATTTTCCTTGTAACTGGTCCTCATTAACTCCTGCGGCCTTGATTGTTGGTATCACTAGCCCCGGTGGGATTGAGCTTGGCAAAAGCTCCAAGGAAACCAAATACAACAATGTCTCTAGTAGTCCACTACCAACATGGGTATACTTCCTTATTTGATCATAGCAATGCAGTCGTAGAACTCTCACCTATACGCAAGTGAAGTCACTAATGACGCCCGGGGTTGCATTCCAAGTCCATACAAGTAAAGAACTGTTGCCATTAATTCACGCATGCTGGCCAATGAACGAGATTGCATCTAAACCTGCATCTCTTTCAAGGCTCCAGCCTATTACTTTGAACAAACACCGAACTTGGGTTTTTTTTTATCCTGATTTGCTAAGCAGCTTGTTCATTACGAGCCACATCGTTAGAGAACTTTCCTAGGCTACAGATGCCCCAACTTTTATTATGCTTTAGAAGATCTTCCATCGTACTTGTCATCCAGTGATACATACTCTGTTTCTTTCAACGCATTGCTAACATTATCTCAGTCTATGCAACCATTTGTCAATACCAAAAGCTACTCTTTAACTAGCCTGGCAACAAGTACACATGGTAGCACTTTTACAATATGTTGGACCCAGGAGTACCAGCTGACAACATCATATCTGGGCAGCAGTCACAAAAAATGCTAAGAGCCAAGCTTATAGTTTCAGCAGTGGTGATGTTTTCACCTGGAAGAGTTAATGGAAGGTTTTAGTGTGAGATTCTCAGTGTCCAATTTGTCGAGTTCGATGAGAATAACAAGTTTAATTGAACTGAAATGATAAGCAATAACGAATTTGTGGAATATGATGGTTGAAGAACATGAACATTCCCAGACAGATGAAGGACATCACTTGAACAAGAAAACATCTATTAGCACAGATAGAAATTTATAGACTTCATGATAAACATAATAAGACAGAAATTAATTTGCTAGTATCTCTCTCGGAATACAAAGGCAATTCTCTTTTAGTCCCACACACTTACCATATTGCTACCTTAACAGAACGTTACACATAACTAGTTTGCATTTATATCTTAATTAGAGTGCAGTGCCATCAACTGGCAGCTGCTAACATTATTAGATTGAGAACATCATCATCAAGCTTGCAGAGATTTTAGTTTGGAATTCCAACAAGAAGCATGAATTCATGAAGGCTCAAGTCCATATGCCATACTATCATCAATTGGTAACAAAGAGGTTTAGATCAAACTTTCAGGCAACAAACAACTGTATTATGCATAAAAAAAATTACTATCTATTGATCTAGACCGAATTGGGATTAGAGGAAGTGGAGAAAAAAGCAGCATTCTCACCATTATACCTTAACTTGGTCTAGCGGTTGGTGACAGTTGTTAACTAATAAATATGAATTATTTGGTAAAAATTTATTAATTGATACTATTAATATATCAAATGACTATTGAGGTTATAATTTATTTGTAAATGTAATTTTATATGTTTCTTATAATATTTTAAGTTATACAAATTATTTAAAAATAGTATATAGTAATGAATAATAATTTATTGTCTTTGATTTATATTTTGATAAAATTATTTAAAAATGAATTTCAAAATATAAATATTATTATATAATTTTTCAAAAATAATTATAGGTATAAATATTATAATTATTCATTTATTAATTATAATTTAAAATAATATTTATTCAATTATAAACTATAAAAAATTAATTACATATATTTAATTGAAATTAAGTTACTCGTTCTTAATTATTTTTAATAAGGATAAAATTGTCTAAATAAAATATAATTACAAATCAGTTATTAGTTGATGGAAAAAAATTTCAAAACAGAGTCTGTCAAATCAGCTGTTGATTCTGAATAAAAACAACTATAAACAACTATCAGCTGTTGAATTTAAATTTGTAGTATTTAAATTTGTAGTTGATTAAAAAAAATTCTATCGACTACCTCAGTCGGTAGTCGATATTTATTAATCCAAACGCTCCCTTTTAAATTAGAATCTGTCCGTGTATTTGAGTCGATATTTATTACTTGTGTACCCTTGACAAGAGGAAATGAAAGAGAAGAAAGGCAAATCACACAAAAAGAAAAATTAACCGACAATAGTGTATATATATATATATAATATGACAAGAAGTTTTGAATGTTATAGTACCTAGTTAGTGTCAATTATCATCATTCATAAATGGTTAAAATTGAAAATGTAAGCAAAATAGGAGTCGGCTGCTTAACTCAAAATGACTAACGAAAATATGCTCAAAGTAACAAGCAACAATTTTTTTTTCCAACTTACTAAACTGTGGAACAGTTTAGTACTAAGGAAGTTCAGTCTTACTAGTTGCTCTTCTAACCAAAATTACAAGAAGACAGTGTAAATTATGGCATTATGAGGTGCATTTCTTTAATAACAATGTCTAACTGACATCTGCAGATTTCCTTTGCTGCTTTGTTTGCACAGTCTGCCACTATCTTAAGTAACTTATGGATTTGTGTATCTGCAGAATGAAACTACAGGTAGACAAGTAGTTCTATTTGCTCTCATCTGTACCTCTTTCCTTTACCTCCAATGTTAGTTTAGGAAGCCTCTATCAAGTGGAAAGAAGCTTCTAATATAGCAAAAAAAAAAAAAAAAACTCTGGTAAGTTTTAGGTGAAGTCATGGAAATCATGAAATTACAGTCGATACAATCAGAAGTTCACTAATCAATGCTGGTATCATTTTAACAGTCACTGTTGTTGATTATATTTCAAATGCTTTTTATATGATAATCAACAGAAAAGCTTATGGAATTTTATCTTCAAAACTTAGAATCATGTTTAAAATTTGAACAGAAGTTTATCAAAATATATTAAGGGTGATAGTTGAGTAACATTGCTTACCACAATTTAGTGATAATGCTAAAAGTTTATTATGTGCATGAAATTAGTCCCAAAAAAAAAAATAACATAGATAATTTTGCTACCAGTATATCTAAAGCAACAAAACTCAATACCAAAATGAATTGACAACACAAAATCACAGCAGCATCACATATCTAGACAATCTTCTTGCATAAAATAAACAAGAAATGAAATCTTAATGAAAGCAATTCCATAGTATCCAATCCAAAAAAGGAAAAATCAAAATCAAAATCAAAACAAGCATATTAAACACATGAATAGCACAAATAGAAAATTAGGGCTTTTATGGAGCTTATAAGAGAGAAGACAGAGCATTCTGCACATATTGGACAGAGATTGCGGAGAACACAAACCAAATCCGAGGCCAAAATCACCTACGGAGAGGGGACCATTTAAAGAATGTGCAGAATGCTTTTCAGCAATGTCAATGTTCTTTGAGTAGGATCTAAAAATATGTGCCATCATTCCACAGCCTTACTGAATGTTATTCTAAACAATCAAGTGTTCTATAACACAGTAAAGAGCAACAAATCATAAAAAACTAAAGTACATTTCTTGAATAATAGTGTCTACCTCCAATCTCCAAGTATACAACACAATCACAATCAGTCAAATAACCTTTCCACCACTTAAAAATCTATGCGATTAAGAGGATAAGACTCTTAGCTGACTTAATCTACTTGCGCTCCTTCCTCTTTCCTTGTTTCTTTCAACTCTAAATAGTAAATACTAGATCACAAAAACAATTCATCGTGGACACATTTACTGAACACAGTGCAGCAACAAGATCAAATTAAAGATACCCATAAGTGAAGTTAAATTCCATTAAATCAATATCCCGAAAAGATTTTTCCCCAGATAACTGAATCGTTATCCTGAATTTTTAGAATCATAGCAAAAGGAAATTTTCCAAAGCACAGTTATATGCTAATCCAATCAATATCCCATACAAAAGAACTCCAAAATCACACAAAAACAAGAATTTACCAACAATGGAATTTCCATTTCACTGCTAATGTCTCAAAGTAACAAAATTCACATGCAGATTGCATCTTCAATGTCAAAAATCGCATATTTCATTATTGATTAACATAAACTCAGATTACGAAAATAAAATTAAAATACAAAAATTAACAAAATAAATAAATAAATTACTCATCTTTGAATCCTTATCTCGGAAGGTCCAATCTCTCCCAATCTTTCAACTCCATCAACATCAACACCAACACGTTTAACCGAATCAAACAAAGGCAACACTCGCTTCCGATAATGAATCGGTCGAGAAAGCTCTTCATCGAGGTCGATATCAATGCTAGTAACTCCGATTTCTTTAAGTCGAAACCCTAGTTTCTCTCCAACACGAGATGCCATTTTAGCGTCCCAGACGTCGTGCGATCGCGGGAACCGGTTGAGTCTGGTTCGGTACTGGGCAAGGAACTCTTGCTCGGTCGATGAAGCCATGGCTATGATTGTTGATGTGTTAGGGTTGGTTACCTGAGCTGTGATTTTGCGGCATGACAGTACCAGACGTAGCAGGTGTTGATGATGAGCCGCTGACATGTTCGCGAGTCGCGTGGGACAAGAAAGGGGGGAGGGGGCGACAGAAAAGCAACTGCAGCTTTGGGTTCCAAAAACGACGTCGTATAAGAAATTGATCATGATCAAATTACATTTTTTACCCTGAGATTTGACTTAATGTATACATACATCCCTCTTTTTTAAAAATTGAATTTTTGCCTCCCTCAGATTTTATTTTGTTAACATTTAAGGATTTGTGATAGGGTTATACAATTATTTCCATTAAGTCCTATATAAAAAGACTAAAATGTCCTTCCAAACAATAAAAAAACTATAATTAATTGTAAAACACTAATATTTAGTAACATTAAATACATACTTCTCTTACTTGCTAATGATAAGGTTCATAAAAAAAACTATATTATTAGTGTTTTGTAGTTAATTATTGTTTTTTATAGTTTAAAAGGATATTTTAGTCTTTTTATATAGCACTTAACTGAAAAAATAGTCTAATTTTAACAGAAGTTCTTAAGTGTTAACGGAATCAAATATAAGAGAGTTAAATGTTTGACTTTTAAACAAGAGATAGACAAGTGTTAATTAGGTCAAATCTCAGGGAGGAACATGTATTTTGCTCTATATAAATTGGATGAGATCCCAATTGGACCCTCAATCGTTGCTTTAGGACCATATTGGTCCATTGTGATTTTTTTTTATAATCCTCACTAAAGTTGTGCATTAAGCGGGTTCAAGATAGTTTGGTTGATACATGTGTAAAACCTTGCGAGTTTGAAAAAAAATAATCTTCAACCGAACTAATAGTAAAAGAAGGGAAAACATTTCAGTTCAATTATCAAAATTTATTAGGTTAATTCAGATCGATTTTCAATTTCTACTTCTATGGACTATGTCAAATTAAAATAAAAATCTTCATTAAAATTATAAGGGTCAAGCCCATTTAGAAAATATACATGTCCAACTCTTAAAATCCTTAAGGATTTAGGGCCAAGCCCATTTACAACATATACAAAAAATTATCAAAAGAATGAGCTTATACAAAAATAATCTAGCAACAATAAAGGCTTCCAAAAAATACACCAATGTTGTTGTATTCTCTATCAAATTTATAAGCATTGAAACATTACTATTACTAAGAAGTATTATCAAACTCAAATTCACAAAGATCCTAAAAAATTACAGCACGAAACTATATGTATAAGCAGTCTACACTAACTAAAAAATAAGGCAGACATTGTAAGTGAATGTGAACAAAAATTTCCTGTAAAGGAAAAAGGAAATATGCAAGCTTAAAATTCAAGAGATTAAATTTAAAAAAAAAAGAAAGAAAAATAAAAACAAATGAGGCTCAGAAACTTAGTTTTCATGTCATTTAAAGAATGCAGCTCAATTTATGGCAACAAACTACAAACCATTCACTGTCAAAGAAACACAACATGCATTCTTTGTATGTCAAAGATTGAGGTGGAAGTTTCATCATTGCTATATCAAATAAGTACCACAAGTTGTTGCCACAAGCACCAATTTTTTGTAACAACAACAGGTATTGACCAATTACAAAAAAAAACATCTAAAGGCAATTCAACTATAGTCACCAACTTTTTCATAACAACAGAACCACAACATTAGGCACTATAGTTAAAGCATAGTTAATCAACAAGCAACAAATAGGTATAAGTAACAAACTCAAGTATATGATATAAAAGATAAAAAGAATGAAATAGTAAAGTTAAAGAGTCAGCCAATGTTGCTAATATGGTAAGCAAAAATGGATAAGGGAATTTAAGAGTCTGAGTTAGCTAGCAGCAGTCAAGGAAGTACTAGATGGTCTAACACCCAATGCAGGGAGATATGATTAAAAAAAAGAAAAATATAAGAATGCATCAAATAGTTTTAAAATATCGAAATACAAAGTTGAAATTCTAGTACCTTTTTCAATGTTTTCTAATTCTTCAAGGCTTTCTTTAACTGAAATGTGTTGGTTAGGCTTTCTAAGCCAATCTTATGTGCATATCAAGGCCTTAACAAGTTTTGGAGTTAAACAACTTTTGGAAGAATCCAGCATTCGTCCACCAGTGCTAAAAGTCGATTCTAATACAACTGTAGAAATTGGGATAGGTAATACATCATGGGTCATACTTGAAAAGAATATGGAAACTCTCTGAATAGAGCTTCCACTACCTCAACAGATCAAATTTCCCTTCATCTGAATCTTCTAAGGGTGACTCACTTAGATAAGTATTAAGTTCATTCTTTTTTTTTTGCTTCCATCAATTCCACTGTCCAATTTATGCTGCTTAAATCGAGCTTTTAACATTGACATGGATTTAAAAATTGATTGCACATCACTTAAAGAAACATTTTTTAATAAAATCCCATAAATTAAATCTCTACAAATATTGGTTAATGAAAATTCAAGATATTGTAATTTCTCTCTTGAATCTAGGATATTTGAAATTAATATGAGATAATTCATTTTCTTTGGATCCCCCCAATATTTGTCAAATTTGGTTTTCACGCTAAATTCTATGGACCTCATATACAAATCATCAACATTCTTCCAATTAGTTAAGATACAAAATAAGTAAGTTATTTCAAAGAAAAAGGTATTGGCAATCACATACTAAAAACCAAATATTCTCAGTGTTATTTTAGAAAAATGTTCTAAGAATTGAACCAAATTCTTGGCACATTGCCAGTTATAGTAATCACGAATATAATCACTTAGGTATGCCCTTAAAAATGATTCATTTTCTTTATATTTTTCAAAATTTTTTCATATTCATAAGTAGATTTTAACATCAAATAAGTGGAATTCCACCTTGTTGGCACATTAAGGCAAAGAGCAGTCTTAGATTCAATACCAATCTAGTTAGAAAATTCTTTAAATTTTCTTAATATATATGGTTAATTCCTAATGAATCTAACAACCTCCCAAACCCTTTTAACATATATGTTTAAATATTTTAACTACTTATGAACAACTAAGTTTTAAATATAAGCTACATATCTCATATGAGCATACTTAACTCTAACCCCAATATTCCTCCAACTCATTAATTTCTTTTTGAAAAATGACAAAATAGTATCATTACATGAAGCATTATCAAGAGTGATAATGAAAAATTTTTTCAAACCCTATTTAATCAAAGAGTTTTCAAGTGCCTTAACAATGTATTTACCCCTATGTGATTTAATAGGCACAAATGAACTAATTTTCTTATGGAGCTTCCACTCGTTATTAATGAAATAAGCAATTATGCTTATGTAATTATTCTTTTGGATTGAAATCCATGTATCTGTAGTAAAACTGACTCTTTGACAATTGGTTTTGAAAAAAAAAATTCAAATTAAGTCTTTCTTAAATAAAGTTATTAAAGATATCTCTAGTGACAGTCTACCTAGATGACATTTTAAAATGAGGGCATGCATTATTCATAAAATGTTATAAACTATCCCCTTCAATAAATCTAATAGGCAACTAATTGGATGTAATCATTTTAGCAAGTGCATTTCTAATTAAGTCCTGGTTAAATTTTTAGGTCCCAATTACTCCAACATTAGATGTACCTTTAAGTTAAGAGACATTAGAAGTAGGTTGAAAGGTGAGAAGTGTTTATTGTGTTTGCTTATCATGAGGGTTTTTGCTACATGTAAGAATATGGTTCCTTAGGGATGAAATGTCATGGTTTTTAGTTTCAGAACTAAAAATTTTTGCATAATAAATGCATTTGCTCTTACCACCACATCATTCTCCTTTATCTGCTTGAAATGCTCTCATACTAGTGATCTAATTGTAGTCTGTTTCCTTTTTTTAGACTTGATCCCAAGCTATTATGATGAAGCAATCCTATAAGCACCCAATTTCAGGATGCAATTGTGTATGAATGTAACGAAAGCCTCTATGATGACAATTTAATAAAAAAATTGACCTCTAGTATTACATTTCATAATTTTAAGGACTAAATTGCAATATTTTTTTGTTTAATTGTAAAAAATTGACTTTTGCAGGGGTATATTTGAAAATGTCCAAACAACATTATGTAATGTCAATCGACATTATATAATGCCAATCGGCATTATGCAATGCCAATTGGCATTACACAATGTCGATCGACATTATGTAATACTAATTGGCATTACACAACACTAATTGGCATTACACAACACCAATTGGCATTACACAATACTAGTCGATATTTTGGAATGCCAAGGCACTAAAAAGTTCAGTAAAATTTTTTTTTCTCATTATGATTGGCCAAAATTTAATTTATAAATAAATTGATTTGAGTATTCATCTGTAGGTTTCAGTCCAATACGCATCTCTTACGCATGTAATCTTCTTTTTTACAGTTAAAATTTTTATCCTGTTTTTTGGGAAGGGAGAAATCAGAGCTACTATGATCACGTAACTCTTGTGATCATGTACGAGGTTAGCTGAGGAATAGGATATAAAAAGAAAAGATTGGCATAGAAGAAGAAAAAAAAAAGAGGACGGGGGGTAAAAAAAAGAAAAGAAAAAAACCCTAATCAATAACTACAATAGAGGTTGATTGAGAAAAAGAGAGAAGAGGTAACCTAATACTATCATTTCAAAACCTTTTTTTTTTTTTAAAAAAAAACAAAGTACGTTCTTTTAAAAAGTCTAGAAATCAAGAAAGTATAGAGTTAATTTTCTAGAAACGGTGAAATATCATTCTAAGGGGCATTCAAACAATATATGCATAGCATTACTCATCTTCTACTCCTTTCTTTTCATTAGTTCTTTCTTTTATATCATTATTTTCTTTTTATTATTTATTATTTTATTATTTTTGTGTTTTTTATTCAAATTTTATTTTCATTATTATGTTTTCTCTGTTCATTAATTCTAATCTTATTTTCTTTTTTTGATTATTTGCGTTTCATGATTTTGGTGATGAATACATGATTGAACCAAGGAAACTCATGGAAAATCCATGAATGAAAGCCAAGAGTCAAGATCCTAATTTAATTTAATTTTGCACTGTTTAGTTTAGTTTAGTTTAGTTTATTTTTTTTAGGTTTTGAAATTGTTTAATTTGTCTTCATAAGGGTTGTATTTTAATATTATTATCTTTATTATTTTGGTAGATTTTGTAATAGCCCCGATGATGGGAATAATGAAAATTTAGTTTTCTTGTTCTTAAAAATTAATTAGTAAATTAGGTTCAATTTGATAAACCCTAATTAAAATCAATGGAGGAAGTAGATTAATTTAAGTTGCATGTTAATTAAAATTAAGGTTTTTTAAAAGAAGAAATTTAATTGCATGGTTGATCTTTTTATTTGTTTGTTTTGATTTTTTTTTTTTTTTTGTGTTTTTGGGATTGTTTATTCTTTTTATGTGTTTTGGGCCTTAGGTCCATATAAGGCTCTAACCCATTCAAATAATTTTAGGTTTAAATAGTTCTTTATTAGCCTATCTCATTTAAAAGGTCTAGATTTTCACTGAAATGCATTTTAGGCCCATAATTAACTAGATTTAGGTTAGAGATAATTTAGACTTATTTAGTGTTATGACCCAAATCGGGAGTCATGACCTGTGCTAGGGAATGAGAATTCTTTCAAATCCGAAAACTATAGCAAGTCTTAAAAATAAAAACATGCAATAAATAAATAAAAATACACCAGAATTAAAATCTTAAATCGGTATAAAAATAAATACTTAATATCATATAATAAAATAAAATATTTTCATACAATATTCAGAGAAAGGTCTCTGACATTAAAACCACATTCTACAAATACAACCACTACTACTGCAGTTTTCTAGAATACAACAAAGTTCAGGTAAATAATTTATATAAACTTGTCGGGTCTGAAGAAGTCAGGCATAGAGGTCTACTACTACTAAGGTCTGAAGATGAAGAATCTCTTGAAAGAAATACAACTGAGGAGAGTCATACCTCACTAAGTGAATTATTATATTATATATACATGCACCTCCTAATGTCATATGCAATCAAACATCAGTATATATATATATATATATAGGCATTTCACACAGATGCTGAAATCACTTATATATATTTATAAATGATGAAAAATGTTTATTTGAATGAAGGATCAAATAAAACCCTAATTATTTGTAACCTCTCCCAAAAATATCTCTCTAGCCATACAGTCTCACTTAATTCCAATATATATCTCTTATCCATTTTTGGACAGTAGACTAGCCCCAAGATATTAAGTCAACCGAGCTCCAACAGTCTCATTGTTAGTGTGACTGGCCCCAAGACAATAGGTCAACCGAACTCCTACAACCACACTACTTAATCACATAAATCTCAAATAATTAATCAAATAAAAGTCACCTCAAGTGATTTCATAACTCAACCTTAAAATCTATCGCATCGGTAAGTACATGGTCTTAGTGCTGCCCACCAGATAGCACGTTCTATTGATATCCTTCAAATAAACTTAATAATTATTAAAATAATAAAAGTGTGTAATTTAAATGTAATAGCATCCATTCATAGCAAAATATACCCATCATATATAGAAAATATACCAAAACTATATAAGCCACATATATACTAAAATAAACCATAAATATATAAAAAATATACCAAATATATATGATGCATACATACCAAATATATACTAAAAACAATTATGCATATGTGTCTCACATATATCAAATATACTAAAAATATACCAAAAGTATACAAAAAATATATGTATTCATTTAAAGAAATATTCATATTCAATTTCACTATGAAATTCATGGATGCTAATTTTCATGCATTCTACATGCAATGCATATATAAGATAATAACTCACAAGTTTGTGCTCCTTGAGACTAGCTCGACGGGCCCAGTCTGTTAGGCTTCGGTCTCGATACAACTTGAAAATAAATAATAATAATCAATCAGAATAAATTCCGAACTTATACTTCTAAAAATTCTAAAGGAGACTTGATATAAGAATACAAAACCCAGATAAACAAAGAAATTTAGAATCGGCCTGACGTCGCGTTTTACGAGAATTCTACCAAAAATTCAACAGGACCTCCTCTGTAAAATGAACATCTCTCTACTAAAAAGTAAAGCTGATCCTATAAAAAGAACACACTTCTAACACACAAGACTCAACATCTCGGGTTAGGACCCCGAACTGCATAATTCCCCAACCGAGGTTCACAATATATTTAAACAATAAAACACCAAATACAATTATTTTCACAATAATTAAATAAAAATCTCAAATAATAATATAATATTAATAAAAATCCAAATTTTCAATAATTTAATATAAAATAGTAAAAATTCACTTTTATGTATCCAAATAGCTTAAATAGCTAAAATATATAATAAAAATAATTAAAAATCCATTTAATCACCACAATAGTAAATAATATATTATTTGCATATAATTTTCAAAAATTAGTATTAATTAGTTAAAAATAGTAAATAATTTACAAAAATCATTTTAATACCCTATATAATTCTAAAACCATTTAAAACATATTATTTAACTATAATTTTCACAAAATTACACAATTCACTCATAAATCCAAAATTGACATAATATAATTAATATTCTAAAAAATTATATAAATTCACCAAAAATTATTTTAATAATTCTAAAATTATTAACTCAAATTACTAACACAAATTCAACTAAATTTCTATTAAAAATAATTAATTAACATAATTATCAAAAATTCAATATTTAATATTAAAATAATTAAAAATTACCCAAAATTCAAATTAATTCAAAAAAAGTACACAAAAAAAATATATTTGAGAAGTTTAAGCTACCACAATCAACATTTCTTAAGCAAGTTTGCATAAATCAAACATAATCAAGTTGAAAAAAATTAAAAACCCTAAAACACATAAACTAAAAATCAAAGATATTTAAAAATCTAGAGGATTTGAGCTCAAACGGAGCTCGGAAATGGAATCACAAGTAGAAAACCATTCAAAAGAGTATGGTTTGAAGAGTTGAAGTGGCTGGAAGCTCACCAACGGTCACAGAGCTCCACTTTCGGTCACTCTCTGCCGGCGGTGATTTCGGTGGCTCTACTAGAGGCTGGCGACATCTAGTAGAAGCCGGAGGCATCTGGAGTTGATGGCGGTTGACAGTGGTAGCTGAGGTGGCTCCGACATAGAATGAAAGTGATGGTGAAAAGAAGAAGAAGAAGGAGGAGGAGGAGGAGGAGGAGGAGGAGGAGAAAGTGTTGACCTGATCCTAATTTTTAACTTTTCTATTATTATTATTTTTTATTTATGAAATTATCAAAATACCCTTTAATCAATAATAATAATAACAATGTTAATAACAACAACAATAATATTAATAACAATAATAATAATTCTAATAACCTTAATACATTTAAGTAATAAAATTTCCACGTAAAATAAATTATTTTACATAAAAAAATCTATTAAAATAAATATGTAAATAATATTAGCGAATATCAATAATAATATACAAATAAAATTTAAAATTATTAACACTACATATTCCAAAATAATATTATTTTATTTAAAATACTGAGTCATTACAATCTCCCTTCCTTATAAGAATTCATCCTCGAATTTAAAGAAAAGAACAAAAACAAGAATCATCAAGGAAAGAAATAAGGATAAGAAGCTCATATCTCTACTTCAATCTCCCAAGTTTGCTCTTCTACGTTGTTGATTCACCATAACACCTTGACCATTGGAATTAGCTTCGAACACAACTAACGAACTTGATAGTCTACAAATGCAACAAGTTCCTCCTCGAACATCAGGTCTTCACTCACTTTCATACTATCAGGCCGTAACATGTGCGAAGGGTCCAAAATATACTTCCTCAGCATCGAGATATGGAACACTAGATGCACTTGAGATAAACTCGGGGGCAAAGCCAACCGATATGCAACCATGCCCACTCTCTTTAGAATCTCCAACGGTCTAATATATCTCGGTGCTAGCTTACCCTTCTTGCCAAATCTCATCACACCCTTCATCGGAGACACCTTCAGGAACACATAGTCTACAATTTGAAATTCCACATCTCTACCTCTTGGATTTGTATAGCTCTTTTGTTTGCTAACTACGGTCTCTAATCTCCTTTTAATCACCATAACCTTCTCAGCGGCATCCTAAACCATCTCAGGTCCAGTCAATGCTGTTTCCCTAATCTCATCCCAACTCAGAGGGGATCTACACTTTCTTCCATACAAAGCCTCATATGGTGCCATCCCAATACTGCTATACTAGTTGTTATTATATGCAAACTCCACAAACAATAAATGATCATCCCAGCTACCTCCTAGATCCAATACACACATCCTCAGTATATCTTCAAGTGTTTGGATCATCCTCTCAGATTGACTATCTGTCTAAGGGTGAAGAGCAGTACTGAAATCAAACCTGGTGCCCATCGCTTCCTACAACTTCTGCAAAAAATGAGAGGTAAACACTGAACCTCTATTAGATACAATGGACATAGGTACTTTGTGAAGGCACACAATATGCTTAACATATAGCTTCGCCAATTTAGCTACATAATAAGTGGCTTTCATAGACAAGAAATGAGCAGACTTGGTCATCCTGTCCACAATCACCTAGATGGAATCGTATCCATCCTTAGAATGAGGTAACCCAATCACAAAACCCATAGTAATTCTCTCCTATTTGCACTCAGGAATAGGAAGTGGCTGAAGCTTCCTGGAAGGGTTCTGATGTTCAGCTTTCATCTGCTGACACGTCAAACACTTAGCAATAAAATCAGCTACATCCTTTTTCAGTCCATCCCAACTGTACAAGTCTTTGATACTATAGTACATCTTAGTAACACCTGGATGTATGTTGTAGGCTATAGAATGTGCTTCCTCAAGGATCTCTTCTCTCAAATTATCCACATTAGGAATGCACAACCTACCACTAATCCACAAAATACTTTCATCATCTAGTGTGAAATCAGTGAACTTCCATGCACGAATATTCTCTGCAAGCTTTGCTAAAATAGGATCTCTAACCTGCCTTAATCCTATCTCTCAGCATAGATTAAACTCTAAACTAAGCTAACAATCCACCAGATCTACTCATCTTCATTATCAGACCTTAATCCACTAGCTAATGCAACTCTTAGATCAATGGTCTTCTCTCCATACTGATGTGAGCAAGACTACCTGGGGACTTCCTACTCAAGGTATCTGCTACCACATTAGCTTTGCCTGGATCATAAAGAATCTCACAATCATAGTCCTTCAGGAGCTCTAACCATCTCCTCTGCCTCATATTCATATCTCTCTGCTGAAAAATGTACTTAAGGCTCTTGTGATTTATGAAAATCTCATAAGTCACCTTGTACAAATAATGTCTCCAAATCTTGAGAGCAAAGATCACTGCAACCATCTTTAGGTCGTGAGTAGGATAATTATGTTCATGCTTCTTTAACTGCCTTTAGGCATAAGCTATCACCCTACCATTTTGCATCAACACACAACCTAGGCCAACTTTAGAGGCATCACAATACATAATGAATTTATCTACTCTATTAAGCAAAGCCAAAACTAGAGCTATGGTCAACTTCTTCTTCAACAGCTGGAAACTGTTCTCACAAGCATCTGACCACTCAAACTTCACATTCTTCTGATTCAAGCAAGTTATAGGAGCTATAATTCTAGAAAAATCCTATACAAATCTCCTATAATACCCAGCTAAACCCAGAAAACTATGAATCTCTGTAACTATAGTCAGTATAGGCCACTAAAACACTGCCTCAATCTTCTATGGATCAATTTAAATACAATTTTTAGACACTACGTGTCTAAGGAATGCAACACTCTCCAACCATAAATCACACTTCAAGAATTTAGCATAAAGTTGATGTTCTCTCAGTGTCTACAGTACAGTCATCGAGTGATATACATGCTTCTCCATACTCTTTGAATACACTAGTATATCATCAATGAAGACTACCATAAATGGTTTGAATACCCTATTCATCATATCTGTAAAAGCAATTGGTGCATTAGTCAACCCAAATGATATCACCAGAAACTTATAGTGGCTATAACAAGTGTGGAATGTCATTTTAGGAATATTGACTTCATCGATCCACAACTGATGATAACCCGATCTCAAGTCAATCTTAAAAAAGAACTGTGCACCTTGAAGCTGATCAAACATATTATCTATCCTCAGAAAAGGATACTTCTTCTTCACTGTCACCTTATTTAGCTTTTTGTAATCTATGCACAGTCTCATAGTACCATCCTTCTTCCTTACAAATAGGACTGGTGCACCCAAGGAGAAACATTGGGTTTGATAAAACCCTTATCCAGCAATTCCTGCAACTACTCCTTTAACTCTTTCAACTCTGCAGGAGCCATTCTGTAGGGCGGCATCAAAATAGGAGTAGTACCTAGAACCACATCTATACAGAACTCAATCTCTCTATAAGGTGGTAAACCTGGCAACTCCTGAGGAAAAAAATAAGGAAACTCACAAGCAACAAGAACATCTATGAGTGACTACTTCTCCACTGAAGTATCCCTGACTAATGCCAAATATCCCTAAAAACCCTTCCTCTGCATCTTCCTGGCCGTGATAGCGGAGATGAGATTCTGAGGTATAGAACTTTTATCACCCACAAACTTAAACTCTTATTCATCTAGAATTTTAAAAATCACCTCTTTACTCTGATAATCCACAACAACATAGTGCTGATACAACTAATCCATACCCAAAATCACATCGAACTCCATCACATCCAACAACACCAATTCTATTGGCAATTCTCTACCTCTGATAAACACTGGATAACCAGAAAGAATAATGTCGATGTCCAACGAATTGTTTAGAGGAGTGGCAATAGATAAAGGAAAAGCCATCCTTGAAGCTTGCCAACACGATTTCAAAGCACCCCGATCAAACAAAACCTAAGCATCTAAGTAACAAATAGGAATAATACCTACAATGACGAAATTAGATGCCTGAGCATCCTGTTGAGTGAGGTGGAAAACCTTGGCTTAAACTCGACCTCCCTGCTAATTGGTAGAAGCCTTGCCAAAAGCTCTGGCACCTCCTCTAGTACCTCTACTGCGTCCCTACTGAGCAACAATTTGAGCCAAACTTGAGTGTTGAGCTGGGGGCAACTAAAAAGGAGCTGGTGTTGCACTAGCAATTGACTGCTACAGAAATTGATGTGACTAAAAACTAGAATAGGGACATGATTTGAAAAAGTGTCCCATCTGTTTGCATTGAAAGCATGTCAGCGGCGCCATATAACAAGGTCCCTGATGGACTTTACCACAAGTCTAACAGGCGATGGCTACTAATCTTGAACTCCAACCACTATTGCTGCTAGAAGCACCTGACCCAAATGTAATAGGTCTACGAGGTCCAATACGACCATGTTTGTTACTCTTATGTACTCTTTGCTGCTGCCTCTGTCTTTGCTGCACTGAGCCTCTTTACTGACTACTATAACTAATATGAAAGGTCGAATACAAAGTAATCTGAAATCTTTATGACTGAATACCCAATTGATAGTAATCAAGCATAGCTCTTTGCCTAACTAGTCTCAGCTCAATCTCCTTGGCCAACTCTATCACCGACTCTAGAGTAAGGCCCGTAGTAGGCATCCCAGCAAATGCAGAACCTAGACTAGTGACATACATAGTAACAGTAAATATACTAATCTCGTATAAGATCCTCTGCATATCTGCCAAGTTGGAGATACTCTCTAGTGTAGTCCTCGATAGATCTATCTCCTATAGTGATGCTTATCAACCAAAGTCTATAACTGATCCAGAGTGGCTCTGAGCAGAATCTCCTCATAAACCTCTCTTTAAACTGAGCCTAGGTCATTGTTGTCATATATGGTTGAATCACATGGATGAACCAATCTAAGGCTAGTCCTTCTACTGATAATTCGATAATCATAATCTTCTGGTACTCGGTGTGAGCAGTCCGAGTCCTCATCTTAATCACATGTAGAAAATCTAACGAATCTGATGTCCCATCAAAAGCTATTCGACTAAATCTAGCGTAGAATAGTACTGCTTTAGGGTTAGATATACCCTATTGAAAGGTAGGCTGAATCAGCGGTGCAACTAGACGTGTAGCAGCTTCTTTGTATTCTTGCTCTACAGGTTCCTTATCCTGTAGCTCTCACTATTTACGGCAACCTGCCGCTTCTTAAGGTTTATTTCTACCTTAACCTCTATACCTCACTAGCAGCTTAGGAGGTAAAACCTCATCCTGAAAGGACTCATCATCCTCAGCCTCAATAACTAATGGAGCAACACGCGCTCGCCTCCTCATTCTGATTCAGACAATCTAAGGATTTACGTAGAATACTAAATCAAGGAAAACTTATTAAAGACATACTCAAACCTAATTAATTACAGTAATTTCAAAGAAAACACAAGTCTGAAAACCTAGGTCCATAACACTAATAACCTAGGCTCTAACACCAACTTTGTCACAACCTAAATCGGGAGTCATGACTAGCGCTAGGGAACGAGAATTCTTTCGAATTTGGAACTTGTAGCAAGCCTTAAAAATAAAAGCATGTAATAAATAAATAAAAATATACCAGAATTAAAATCTTAAATCGATATAAAATAAATACTTAATGTCATATCATAAAATAAAATATTTCCATATAATATTCAGAGAAATGTCTTTGAAATTAAAACCATATTCTGCAGCTACAACCACTATTACTGCAGTTTTTTAGAATACAATAAAGTTCAGATAAATAATTTAAAAAAACTAGTCGGGGTTGAAGAAGTCCGGTATAGAGGTTTACTATTGAGGTCTAAAGATGAAGAATCTTCTGAAAAAAATACAACTGAGGGGAGTCAGACCTCACTGAGTGAATTATTATATTATATATACATGCACCTCCTAATGTCATATGCAATCAAACATCAGTATAGATATATAAATATATACAGGCATTTCACACAAATGCTGAAATCACATATATATATAATAAATGATGAAAAATGTTTATTTGAATGAAGGATTAAATAGAACCCTAATTATTCGCAACCTCTACCAAAAATATCTCTTTAGCCATACAAGCTCACTTAATTCCAATATATATCTCTTATCCATTTTTGGACAGTAGACTAGCCCTGAGACATTAAGTCAACCGAGCTCCAGCAGTCTCACTGTCTGTGTGACTAGCCCTGAGACACTAAGTCAATTGAGCTCCCGCAATCACACTACTCAATCACATAAATCTCAAATAATTAATCAAATAAAAGTCACCTCAAGTGATTTCATAACTCAACCTTAAAATCTATCGCATCGGTACGTACACGGTCCTAGTGCTACCCACTAGGTAGCACACTCTATTGATATCCTTCAAATAAACTTAATAATTATTAAAATAATAAAAGTGCATAATTTAAATGTAATAGCATCCCATTTATAGCAAAATATACCCATCATATACAAAAAAAATATACTAAAAGTATATAAGCCACATATATACCAAAACAAATCATAAAATACTAGAAATATATTTAATATATATAACGCACACATACCAAATATATACTAAAAACAATTATGCATATGTGTCACACATATATCAAATATACTAAAAATATACCAAAAGTATACTTATTCATTTAAAGAAATATTCATATTCAATTTCATTATAAAATTCATGGATGCTAATTTCCATGCATTCTACATGTAATGCATATATAAGATAATAACTCACAAGTTTGCGCTCCTCGAGATTGGTTCGACGAACTCGGTCCGATAAGCCTCGGTCTTGGCACAACTTGAAAATAAATAATAATAACAATCAAAATAAATTCCTAACTTATACTTCTAAAAATTCTAAAGTAGACTTGATCTAAGAATACAAAACCCAAGTAAACACAAAAATTCAGAATCGACCTAATGTCACGTTTTACGAAAATTTTATCGAAAATTTGGTAGAACCTCCTCTGTAAAATGGACATCGCTTTATTAAAAAGTAGAGCCGATCCTGTAAGAAAAATACACTACTTACACACAAGGCTTCACACCTCAGGTTAGGATCCCAAACTGCACAATTCCCTACCCGAGGTTCACAATTCACCAAAAATATAAATAAAATAATAAATATATTAAAAATATTAAATTCCATAAATATCCATAAAATATCAAAATATAATATATCACGACCTGAACTCGAGGGCACGTGACCGGCACTAGGGAATGGGAAGGCATAAGGCCCCCGAAACCCGTAGTAAGCCTTAAAAAAAGAATAAACGACACCTTACAATTTAAAACCTTATTTTAAAATAGAACACATTATCAAACTGATTTTTCTCAAAAAAATAAATAAATTCAAGTGCTAAATAAAATGTGCTTCAACGTCACATATTATAAAGTTAACTTAAATCTTTATACATAAGCGTGGTTTGTACAAATAACTAAACAATATACTTAAAACATACAACTCTTAGTACATATACTACTGCAGCAACCTAGATTAACACACAATATAGCTTATAATGACCTACATAAAATAGCCAGTGAAGAAGAAACCCGGCATGGAGGTAGTCTGAGGTTAAACTCCCAAGCTCCTGAAAAAAAATAAATTGAGGGGAATCAGACCTTACTGAGTAAGTCAATAAAAAGAGCTGTATGGTTTGAAAACCTTTTTGAAAACTATATATATTTGTAGTGAAAATAATTTATAATGTATAAACATAGCTTTTGAAAAATCTCAGTAGAACCTTAAACCCAAAATCTAAATGGCCAACTGAGCCCACTTATTCCAACTAGACTACCGGTCCCCGAGAGCAAAGGCATCAATCGAGGCACCAAGCCGTAGTCATTCACTTAATCCAAATATATGGCACTGGCGGTCCCCGAGAGCAAAGGCATCGACTGAGGCACCCATCCCAGTCCATTATCAACCTTACAATCACTGGCGGTCCTTGAGAGCAAAGGCTTCCACCGAGGCACCCGTCCCAGTTTAGCATTCACCAATCATATATATATCGGATCCATCTCTCAATCTCTACCATGTGCACATAGTCCTGGTGAAGCCCACCAGGTAGCCCGTTCTACCAAAATTTTCTCAAAATCGATTTTAAATAAATAAAATATGTTTAAATCTTAAATAACAGCATTAAATTAAATAAATCATATAATCAATATGATAAAAATATGAGCGCATGCATTCTTTAAATAAACACACGCACAGATCTTTCTATTGACTTACAGGATGAATGTGAAGGCTGACAACCACACGTCTGCCTCGGTCTCACAGCTTCTGCTCCGAAATGCTCTAAAAGAAAATAACAATCGACTTTTAAAATATGACTATGGAATCGAAACTAACAATCAACAAAACAATGAAATTTCAGGCTGACTCGAGGAAAATCAAGCAAGACTCGCTAGACAGGATATAACCTAACTAATGTTAGAAATTTTTACGGATATCACATTTTACGAGAAAATCTACCGAAATTTCGACAGTCTCCACTGTAAAATGGACATCTCTCTACCAAAGGTAGAGCCAAACCTGCATAGAAAATGCACTTCTAATAATCACAGACACCCACACTCGAGTCGGGCTCCCAAAACTACATTTTGCCCCAACCGAGATCACAACTCAACAAAATATCGAGGATTACTAATATTTATTTCTCAAACACGCATTTCACATACACATATACTAAAAATCGACAAAAATATATAAAATCTCAGTTATTCAAAATTAACAACTAAATTTGTATTCCTTCGTCAAAATATAATTATACCCTAATTTAAAATCCATTAAAATGTATTATATATATATATATATATATATATATATATATATATATATATGTATATATATATATATATATAATATTTGGGATTTAATATTCAAAATTAACCCCACTTAATTAAAAATATCAATTAATTTATACAAATTGTCTAAACCCCTTAATTATTAATAAAACTAACAAAAATATATATTCAACTATAATTAGCGTAAAATTATATTTTTACCCCCTAAAATACATAAATTACATAATGTATTATTAATACTAAAAATAATTCCTTAAAATTATTTAATCATGCCAAAAATTCATTTTCTCAAAATAAACCTTCCTAATATAATTAAAACATTTAATCAACCAACAATTTTCTCCCAAAAATATTATTTAACCTAAAAATCAAATTTGGCATAAACTCAAAAATATTTATAAAAATAGTATAAAAATCACAAAAATTATAATTTGAGTTCTAAAATTAATAACATTCAATAATAACTTCAATTATTAAAATTTCATAATTTTTAACAATAAATTTCGAAATTAACATAAATATTGATTAAATACCTAAACTTTATAAAATCTATAATTAACTCCATAATTTCTAAAATATCAATACCTTACAAATAATTAACACTAATTAACCTAATTACTACTTAACTCAATTAACAATTAACTAAACCAACTAACTACAAAATAAAATCACATAAAGCTCAAATAAAAATTCTGAAAAATAACACACCTTTACTAAAATTAACAAAATTAACATCAATCTCCTAAAATGCTTAACAACCTCACATAGCTAAAGAAAACTACCTAGACTAACCAGATCAAAGAAGGAAGAAAGAGATCGGTGAGCATGACTTACTGTCGAGCTTGAAGGGCTGGGCAAAGGAAGCCTGCTGCCACCGAAAAATGGAGAAGATGGAGCAGCAGGTCGCAGCTGAGAGGCAGCACAGGCTAAGTAGAAAGCAATGACAAGCAGAGGGACGAAGCTGGCAGGAGGGTGTTGTTGCGTGCGCAGGGAGAGAGAGCTGGCTGTCTAACGGGGAAAGAAGAAGAAGAAGTAATAGAGCAGCAGCAGCAAGACCTGGGAGCTTCTGGTTCAAGGCAGAGATGGCGTTTTCAGGCGAAGGGGAAGGCGGCATAGTGAGGGGGAGAGAGGGCATGGGTGGCAGACGGAGAAGAGGGTGTTGGTGAGGGCTCTTTTCTCTTTCAGTTGTTTTCTTCCCTTCTTTTCTATTTTTTTATCCGCTTCTTTACACTATATATATATATATATATATATATATATATATATATATATATATATATATATATATATATATAATACTATAAACTATTAATATATATTAATATATTATTATACATATATGTGTGTCTAGGTAAACATTAGTGTATATATATATATACACTTATATCTTATATTATATTATATATATATATATATATATATATATATATATATATATATATATATATATATATATATATATATATATATATATATATATTAATAACCATTAATATACACTTATATTTATATATATTAATATATAGTTATGCATGTATGTGTATAGATAAATATATGGTACATATATATATATATATATATATATATACATATACTACATATACATACATATATACACAAATTATTTTAATATACACATCTAAAATAATATTTAACCCTAAATATAATATTAACATAAATATATATATATATACCTCCATTAGATAGAAAAATAACTATCATTTATATAATATAACCTAAAAGTATTTATTAAAGATTTAAATATAAAATTACTTTATTTAGTTAAAACATAGGGTATTATAGTCTCCTCTCCTTATATGAATTCGTCTCCGAATTCAAGAAAAGAAAGAAAAGAAGAATTACAAGGCTAAGAAGGAGAGAGATACGGGAAAGATACTCGCATCTCAGCTTCAGTTTCCTAAGTGCAATCCTCTGCGGAATGGTTACTCCATAGCACCTTCACCATCGGTATCTCCTTAGTCCGTAACTACCAGACTTGGCGATCCACAATCGCAACTGGGTACTCCTTGTAAGTCAAATCATCGCTAAGCTCTACGGTTTGAGGTTGCAATACATGAGATGGATCAGGAACGTATTTCCTCAGCATGGATACATGAAATACAGGATGGATTCTCGATAGTTCTGGCGGTAACACCAGCCTATATGCCACTTCCCCCACTCTAGACCGAATCTCAAACGGTCCAATGTATCTAGAAGCTAGCTTACCCTTCTTGCCAAATCTTATAACTCCTTTCATTGGAGAGACCTTCAGGAACACCATGTCTCCAACCTTGAAGGATACATCCTTCCTCGTAAGGTCAGCGTAGCTCTTCTATCTACTGAAGGCTGTCTTCAATCGCTATTGAATAATGGGGACTTTCTCTGAAGTGATCTGCACCAACTCTGGTCCCGTTAACTGCCTTTCACCAATCTCCCAACACAAAGGTGATCTACACTTCCTACCATATAGTGCCTTATACGTTGCCATTTCGATGCTAGCATGATAGCTATTATTGTAAGCAAACTCAATCAATGGCAAGTGTGAATCCCATTATCCTCCAAAATCCGTTACACACATCCTCAGCATATCTTCTAACGTCTGGATGGTCCTCTTTGACTGACCATCTGTCTGAGGGTGGAAGGCTATACTGAAATCCAATTTGGTACCCAAGGCCTTGTGTAACTCTTGCCAAAAGACTAAGGTAAAGGTGGCTCCTCTATCCAACACTATGCTCATAAGTACTCCATGTAGACAAACAATCCTATTGACATAAAGTCTTGCCAGTATATCAGTAGAGTACGTCTTCTTTATAGGTAGAAAGTGTGCTGACTTAGTTAACCTGTCAATAATCACCCAAATAGCATCATAACCTCCAGTAGTCCGAAGTAGCCCAGTCATGAAATCCATGGCTATCATATCCCATTTCCATTCAGGAATTGGCATAGGTTGCAATAGTCCTGAGGGTCTCTGATGTTCAAGCTTTACTTACTGGCAAGTCAAGCACCTGGATACAAATTCTGCAATGTCCTTCTTCATTCCAATCCACCAATATGTACCCTTCAAGTTATGGTACATCTTGGTAGAACCCGGATGAACACTATATGCAGAAAAATGTGCTTCTTCCATAATCTCCTTTCTTAAGTCATCAAAATCTGGCACACAAATCCTAGTGCCTAACCACAGTACACCTTCTCTATCAATCATAAAGTCCCATGACTGCCCTTGTTGCACTTCATACATAATCCTCTGCAACTGGGGGTCTCTATTTTGAGCTGCCTTAACCCGATCCAAGTATACTGATCGTACACTGAATTGAGCAAAAAGGCACTTTTGGGTAACTTTCATCTGCAACCCCTGATCGATCAACCCATGCAACTCCTTAATAATGGGCCTTCTCTCTGTGCTAATATGGGTAAGGCTGCCTGTTGATTTTCTACTCAAGGCATCCGCAACAACGTTTGCCTTGCCTGGATGGTATAAAATAGAACAATCATAATCCTTAAGGAGTTCCATCCATCTTCTCTGCCTCAGATTTAAGTCCCTCTGCTGGAAAATATATTTCAAGCTCTTGTGATTAGTGTATATCTCACATGTCACCCCATACAAGTAATGCCTCCATATTTTTAAAGCAAACACCACGGTTGCCATCTCTATATCGTGAGTAGGATAGTTCTGTTCGTGCTTCTTCAACTGCCTCGAAGCATAAGCAATCACTTGGCCATTTTGCATCAACACACAGCCCAATCCTACTCTGGAAGCATCACAATACACTGTATAACCTTCATTTCCAGAGGGCAAAGTTAGAATTGGAGCCGACGTCAACAAGTCCTTCAATAACTGGAAGTGCTCTTCGCATTTGCCTGTCCATACAAACTTAGCACCCTTCTGGGTCAACCTTGTCAAAGGTGCAGCAATTTTAGAGAAGTTTTTCATAAATCTTCTGTAATAGCCTGCTAGACCTAGGAAACTCCGTACCTCTCTAACTGTAGTCGGTCTTGGCCACTCCGTAATAGCCTCTATCTTCTTAGCATCCACCTGTATGCCATCTCAAGAAACCACGTGGCCTAAAAATGCCATTTGACGCAACCAAAACTCGCACTTTGAGAATTTGGCATACAATATGTGCTCCTTTAAAGTTTGAAGCACCCTCCTCAGATGCATAACATGCTCAGCTTCATTCTTGGAATAAACCAAGATATCATCAATGAATACTATTATAAACCGGTCTAAGTATGGCCTAAACACCCGATTCATCAAGTCCATAAAGGGTGCTGGAGCATTAGTCAACCCAAAGGACATTACTAGGAATTCATAATGGCCATATCTTGTTTGAAAGGCTGTCTTTGGCTCATCACCTCTTCTAATCCTCAACTGATGATACCTAAATCTCAAATCTATTTTAGAGAAGCATGTAGCACCTTGAAGTTGATCAAACAAGTCATCGATCCTTGGAAGTGGGTACTTGTTCTTGATGGTGACCTTATTCAACTGCCTGTAATCGATACAGAGTCGAAGGCTACCATCCTTCTTCTTCACAAACAATACCGGAGCACCCCAAGGCGATGTACTGGGCCTAATGAAACCCTTATCAAGTAACTCCTGCAATTGCTCTTTCAGCTCCTGTAGTTCAGTTGGTGCCATTCTATAGGGTGGCATAGAAATAGGATCCGTACCAAGTATGACATCGATACAGAACTCTATCTCTCTGTCTGGTGGTAATCCTGGTAATTCTTCAGGAAAGACATCCATAAATTCACACACCACTGGCACCTGCTTAATTGCCACATTCTCTTTCTCAACATCTCTTACCACTACCAAGTAACCCTGACAACCCCTTCTAAGCATCTTCCGGGCTGTAATGGCAGAAATGAGATTACGAGGCATAGAGCTCTTTTCATCCTTAAAATAAAATTCTTCTTCATTTGGAATTCTAAACACCACTTCTTTCTCTCAGTAGTTCACCAAAGCATAGTACCTCGACAACCAATCCATGCCCAAAATGATGTCGAATTCCAGCACATCAAGCAATACTAAGTCCACCAATAGTTCTTTACCATCAACTATCACCGAACACGAAGGAAAGAAGACATCTGTCTCCAACTCGTCGCTAAGAGGAGTCGACACAGATAGAGGAAATGACAACCTAGAAGGCTGCCACTCTATTCTCGAAGCGAACACAGGAGAAATGAAGGAATGTGAAGCACCGGGATAAAACAACACTCTAGCATCGCATGCACAGATTGAGAGAATACCTGCTACCACTGCATTCAAAGTCTGAGCATCCTGTGGTGTCAAAGTGAACACTTGAGCCTGACCACAACCTGCCTGTTGAGAAGTCGAAGGCTGCGCAAATCCACGACCGCTAGGTCTACCAGCTGAACCTCGACCTTGCTGACCCATGGGCTGAGGCGGTCTCTGCTATGGCTGTATGGGTGCTCGATACTACTGAGGCATCAGATAGTAGGGCTGAGCCACTGACGAAGACGAACCCTGAATGTACTGTGGCTAGTATCCAGAGTGAGGACAAGCTTTGGCAAGATGACCAACCTACCCACATCTGAAGCAAGCGCCCGTCAGCATATGACACGGGTCCTGATGAAATCATCCACAACTCACGGAACCACTGGCTCCGGACCCAGAACTACTCTGCCCGGAACTCTGCCCACTATTACTGCTACTAACTTCTGTATTGAATCTATGACCTCTACCACTCCTCCTGTTCGTGGCATAAACATGGCGACCAACTCGGTGGGTCCTGGACCTCCTACCACCCTGTTGTGAACTACCCACGGCCTGCTGACTCAAACTACCAATGTGAAATGCTGACTGCTGATACCCGAGAGCTACACCATAACCACTGCCCCTAATCATATAAGGATCTATCATGGTGCCCTGGCGGATATGTCGCCTCTCTATCAAACGGGCCTCCTCAATCACACTCTCTAGGGTGCGATCCTCGATACACATACCAATAAAACGGGTCCCAATCCAGTAACATACAACTCCACTGCTCTGTAAGGTCCTTCCTAATATCCTTTGCATGTCAGGATAGTCTATTCAACTCTCTGGTGTAGTCCTCCACTGACCTATCGCCTCTAGTGATGTGGAGTAGCTGCCACCTGTAGGCATCACCCGTACCGTCGAAAGAAACTCTACCGATCCAAGAGTAAAGAAGGGCTGCTTCAGTGTCTGACATCCCCTGGTTCCTCTGCTGAAGCATATGCTGTACAAGGGGCATCACCTGATTTAATGCTGCTAGACCCTAATTAATCCCTGCTAGTCCAGTTGCAAAGGCTATGGGGTCAACAGCTGGGGCTTCAGGCTCAACTGGCTGCTGATCAGGAATCTCAGCTGTAGCTACCCTAGCTCGACCTCTACCTCTACCTCTGCCCCTACGACGTGGAGCAGGAAGGGGAGCCTCATCGTGTACAGACTGTTTATCAAGTCTAAGAGTCGGATCAATATTAGGGTTGGTACGCACACGCCTCATTCTGAAAAGAAGACAAGGAAAATTGAATTCAAAACTGGGTAAGAATATTTAAAGCAACGCGAAATTAGAAACAATAACATCTCAAAGAAAATTATCAACCCTAAACCTGCAATAGTTACACAGAAAGACAGACATGGACAATTAATCGAACTTATGCTCTGATACCAACTTTGTCATGACCCGAACCCGAGGGCACGTGACCGGCACTAAAGAATGGGAAGGCATAAGGCCCCCGAAACCTGTAGTAAGCCTTAAAAAAAGAATAAATGACACCTTACAATTTAAAACCTTATTTTAAAATAGAACACATTATCAAATTGATTTTTCTCAAAAAAATAAATAAATTCAAGTGCTAAATAAAACGTGCTTCAACGTCACATATTATAAATTTAACTTAAATCTTTGTACATAAGCATGGTTCGTACAAATAACTACACAATATACTTAAAACATACAATTCTTAGTACATATACTACTGCAACAACCTAGATTAACACACAGTACAACTTACAATGACCTACATAAAATAGCCGGTGAAGAAGAAACCCGGTGTGGAGGTAGTCTGAGGTCGAACTCCCAAGCTCCTGAAAAAAAATAAATTGAGGGGAATCAGACCTCACTGAGTAAGTCAATAAAAAGAATTATACAGTTTGAAAACCTTTTTGAAAACTATATATATTTGTAGTGAAAATAATTTATAATGTATAAACCTAGCTTTTGAAAAATCTCAGTAGAACCCTAAACCTAAAATCTAAATGGCCAACCGAGCCCACTTATTTCAACTAGACTATCGGTCCCCGAGAGCAAAGGCTTCAATCGAGGCACCAAGCTGTAGTCATTCACTTAATCCAAATATATGGCACTGGCGGTCCCCGAGAGCAAAGACATCGACTGAGGCACCCATCCCAGTCCATTATCAACCTTACAATCACTGGCGGTCCCCGAGAGCAAAGGCTTCCACCGAGGCACCCGTCCCAGTTTAGCATTCACCAATCATATATATATCGGATCCATCTCTCAATCTCTACCATGTGTACATAGTCCTGGTGAAGCCAACCAGGTAGCCCATTCTACCAAAATTTCCTCAAAATCGATTTTAAATAAATAAAATACATTTAAATCTTAAATAACAGCATTAAATTAAATAAATCATATAATCAATATGATAAAAATATGAGCGTATGCATTCTTTAAATAAACACACGCACAGATCGTTCTATTGACTTACAGGATGAATATGAAGGTTGACGACCACGCGTCTGCCTCGGTCTCACAGCTTCTGCTCCGAAATGCTCTAAAAGAAAATAACAATCGACTTTTAAAATATGACTATGGAATCGAAACTAACAATCAACAAAACAATGAAATTCCAGGCTGACTCGAGGAAAATCGGGCAAGACTCGCTAGACAGGATATAACCTAACTAACGTTAGAAATTTTTAGGGATATCATGTTTTACGAGAAAATCTACCGAAATTTCGGCAGAGTCTCCCCTGTAAAATGGAAATCTCTCTACCAAAGCTAGAGCCAGACCTGTATAGAAAATGCACTTCTAATAATCACAGACACCCACACTCGAGTCGGGCTCCCAAAACTACATTTTGCCCCGACCGAGATCACAACTCAACAAAATATCGAGGATTACTAATATTTATTTCTCAAACACGCATTTCACATACACATATACTAAAAATAGACAAAAATATATAAAATCTCAGTTATTCAAAATTAACAACTAAATTTGTATTCCTTCGTCAAAATATAATTATACCCTAATTTAAAATCCATTAAAATGTATTATATATATATATAATATTTGGGATTTAATATTCAAAATTAACCCCACTTAATTAAAAATATCAATTAATTTATACAAATTGTCTAAACCCCTTAATTATTAATAAAACTAACAAAAATATATATTCAACTATAATTAGCGTAAAATTATATTTTTACCCCCTAAAGTACATAAATTACATAATGTATTATTAATACTAAAAATAATTCCTTAAAATTATTTAATCATGCCAAAAATTCATTTTCTCAAAATAAACCTTCCTAATATAATTAAAACATTTAATCAACCAACAATTTTCTCCCAAAAATATTATTTAACCTAAAAATCAAATTTGGCATAAACTCAAAAATATTTATAAAAATAGTATAAAAATCACAAAAATTATAATTTGAGTTCTAAAATTAATAACATTCAATAATAACTTCAATTATTAAAATTTCATAATTTTTAACAATAAATTTCGAAATTAACATAAATATTGATTAAATACCTAAACTTTATAAAATCTATAATTAACTCCATAATTTCTAAAATATCAATACCTTACAAATAATTAACACTAATTAACCTAATTACTACTTAACTCAATTAACAATTAACTAAACCAACTAACTACAAAATAAAATCACATAAAGCTCAAATAAAAATTCTGAAAAATAACACACCTTTACTAAAATTAACAAAATTAACATCAATCTCCTAAAATGCTTAACAACCTCACATAGCTAAAGAAAACTACCTAGACTAACCAGATCAAAGAAGGAAGAAAGAGATCAGTGAGCATGACTTACTGTCGAGCTTGAAGGGCTGGGGAAAGGAAGTTTGCTGCAACCCGAAAATGGAGAAGATGGAGCAACAGGTCACAGCTGAGAGGCAGCACAGGCGAAGTAGAAAGCAATGACAAGCGGAGAGACGAAGCTGGCAGGAGGGTGTTGTCGCGCGCGCAGGGAGAGAGAGCTGGCTGTCTGATGGGGAAAGAAGAAGAAGAAGTAGTAGAGCAGCAGCAGCAAGACCTGGGAGCTTCTGGTTCACGACAGAGATGGCGTTCTCAGGCGAAAGGGAAGGCGGCACAGTGAGGGGGAGAGAGGGCGTGGGTGGCAGACGGAGAAGAGGTGTTGGTGAGGGCTCTTTTCTCTTTTAGTTGTTTTCTTCCCTTCTATTCTATTTTTGATCCAATTTTTTTTTTCTCCGCTTCTTTACAAAAATATATATATATATAATAGAGGTGTATATATATATATATATATACACCTCTATTAGATAGAAAAATAACTATCATTTATATAATATAACCTAAAAGTATTTATTAAAGATTTAAATATAAAATTACTTTATTTAGTTAAAACATAGGGTATTACATAAACAATAAAAAAACCAAATACATTTATTTTCACAATAATTAAATAAAAATCTCAAATAATAATATAATATTAATAAAAATCCAATTTTTCAACAATTCAATATAAAATAGTAAAAATTCACTTTTATGTATTCAAATTGCTTAAATAGCTAAAATATATATTAAAAATAATTAAAAATCCATTTAATCACCAAAATAGTAAATAATATATTATTTGAATATAATTTTCAAAAATTATTATTAGTTAGTTAAAAATAGTAAATAATTTACAAAAGTCATTTTAATACCCTATGTAATTCTAAAACCATTTAAAACATATTAGTTAACTATAATTTTCACAAAATTACACAATTAACTCATAAATACGAAATTTACATAATATAATTAATATTCTAAAAAATTATATAAATTCACCAAAAATTATTTTAATAATTCTAAAATTATTAACTCAAATTACTAACACAAATTCAATGAAATTTCCATTAAAAATAATTAATTAACATAATTATCAAAAATTCAATATTTCATATTAAAATAATAAAAAATTACCCAAAATTCAAATTAATTCAAAAAAATACACAAAAAATATATTTGAGATGATTAAGCTACCACAATTAACATTTCTTAAGCAAGT